>CM044905.1:94388751-94538248 GCA_024500145.1 Gentiana dahurica var. dahurica | reverse complement strand
TCTCTCCAACTCTCCATAGGATGCTCTCTACTTTACACAAGAACTATTAGCTCTTGGAATTATGATGTACAAAAGAGCTTGACACCCACACTATATTTATAGTGTAATGTGGCGCCTTAATGAAGAGTGGAGGAGAAGAAAACCTTTTCCCAATAAAATAAGGAAAATATATTTGATTGATTTATCTCATTTATTACAATATCTCATATTAAATAAATCTAGGATATTGTCAATATCTTATATTGATTATTTCCAAGATATTGTCAAGATCTTATATTGACAATATTTATCTTTTATTATATTACCATAAATCAATTTACATATGTGTATATATATCACATATATATATTACACAAATAAATCTATATATTATATATATATACATACACACACGGTGCGCATGCATGCAAATCTAATTTGCATGTAATGTACACACACGCATGCACTCACAACATATATATATTAATTTATTTTATTAATATCTAATATTAATAATAGGTAATATCATTAATTAAATTACACAATCCAAGTGTATCTTATACACAATAATATATGCGCCCCTTTAGCCATTAATTGGCTTCCGGAATATTCTTTAATTAATATAATTAATATCTTGTATTTTATTTATTCATAATAAATAAATACCACCATATTAATTTACCACTATAACCTTTATAGTCTCGAGATAAACTTTCCTTATTTGGTTATCATCTATAACCACACTTTAATCCGGCTAGATGTTCTTATGTGTGTGACCCGATAGGCTTCCGAATATGTTGGCCGTAGACACAAGGTGCAAATTACGAAAATGCCCTTCATGCCTAACGATCACGGGATAGCGTCTAGCAACACACCGTGACCCCCAATCATCGGAAGAGTCAAATGCAATGACTACTACCTTTCATGTGAAACAGTTACCGTGTAACTTACAATCCTATCGCTGTAATAATATCCATACGGTCGTTAGTCGAGTGTCAAAACATCAACGACCGTATCTTATAATCTGGATATCATGCTCTCTCGAAGTAACTCATTTACTCCCACTTTGCAAAGATTCACGAGAGTAAGACATTCCTTATAAGAAGGCCATTTCGGATATTCGATCCCAATCATAGGATACGCGATTCCCGGACGACCAATCATGTATACTCCGCATGCTTCAGTATCATACCCAATCACTATCGCATGATCGCCCCGTGGCTAGGGGAAACCTCAATAGTGTCAAAGCATGACAATCCACACCGTGATGCCATGAAGACTCCGGTCAAAAGGATAATTACACAACCGCCACATAGTGTGACACTTATCTGTGTAAGTGGGTCAGTCTAACGTACGCATTCTCTAATACACGTCCACGTACAGTCCAAGTGTCTCTACACTTCGATAGACGAGATCTATCCCTGCCCTTAAAGACAGAAGACATCCAATACGTGCTAGTCTGTTTATACTATCAATGCCCTGTTTAATAGTACATCAGCCTAGAGACATTTAAGTATCAAACTTATTAAGGTGATTAGAGATCTCATCAACCATAATCGCCTATCATGGTTTCTCTATCACAGTTTAATACTAAGGACGTTATCATATAACAATTCATAATTGGTTCTTTAAAAGAACAGATATATGACAACATAAAAGCCATTTAATATATATATGTATAAACATAAAGAAATAATATAAACGATCCGACCCGGTCGGATCCGGTCCAACCCGATTGGGTTTAGGACACTATTTCAACAATCTCCCACTTGGCCTAAAACCAATCACTCGTACACACGAGACCAAGTTGAAACACAAGAATCTCATGCAATACTCGCAACTAGCCCTAGCCATAAACGGATCGCTATCCGTGGGGACTCAGACTATCTTCATATCACGTTCCAAATGACCAAGTCAAAGGAACCGCCTCAACACACACACGAATCTCCGACGAGACCCTGGTCCTTGCTTCAAGCAATGAATCCACTTACTATATCAGCTATATAGAAAAGGTGGAAGAACCGTATAAGGTTCAGGAATGAACCTTCTAGATCCATGTACTGCTCCCGCTGCGCCTCTAAGGCACTACTGTGTTTTGGCTCAGTTGTAGAATTTACAGTGACCCATAGGCTAGAACATTTCCAGCTCACTGTATCACTTAATCAAAGTGACTGCAAACCCAGACTGTAGCTCCCACTCGCCTTCATAAGACTCAGGATATACGTCTGTATATCTACGTTTATTTAATTCCAAGTTTCAATAAACTAGGAAACTTTCCTTAACTTGTTTAAGGATATTCTCGACATCTACCAGATTTACTTTCATACTTGCTCATGACTATTCATGAATTATGAACATCCGGCATCACCTATAAGATGGTTCCTATCGCAGCAGCGAAGGAAACCTTCCTTAAGCATCATCTTTCACCTTATCTTTAGGACCAACGTCCTAACACAGATAGATCTTGCGATCTATGCTAAACTTCTTTTAGCATCACATCTATATAGGTAAACAATAATCTAACAGCAGCTAAATCTATCGCTATAGATTCTCATTTCTAAAATAAGAACTGCTAATCCAAGTGCTTTCGTAAAGATCTTGAATTACCAAACATTAATTGACTGTGACATGGGGTGATAATTCTCGAGATAGATATCTAATACATTGCTCAAAAATCATAACACACTCCCACTATCCTTCTTGCACATGGGCATATCCTTCTTTTGACTAAATCAAACGCCTTTGATTATCAAACAAAGAAATTGTCTAGAGAAACTTGTTTGAGTCCATAAATGGATCTCACGAGCTTACATATCATGTTTACGTCTATGAACATTGAGCTATATGCCCAACGGCTTCAACACTATCATATAGCCATGAAACGAAGTTATAACAAGCATCATCTGAATAGAACTGGGCTCAGCTGGCAGCATAAAGGTAATTACAAGGTTTACACCTCATACCCTTCAGCCGTCACTATAGCCTTATGGTAATCATATTACTATCCATGTCAGCCTTTCAGGGACACTCCCCTTAGGTAAGACAGACTAGGTTCACAACCTGGTTGTCACTGATGGAATCTAATTCAGATATTATGGCTTCTAGCCATATCTCACAATCTTGCCTTTCAAACATTCTTTCATAAGTCGTGAGATATTCATTCTTCAAGATGAACATACCAACAGCCTTTTCAGGCTTGAGGTTATCCACAGACTTACAGAACTTTTGTGTGCACTGAGCAGTGATCTACACCTCATCGCTATGTGGCGTCCGCTCACGTTCCTATGGTTGAATATATCTTTGTGGATCTCAAACTGTTTTGAGATCTGATTCACTCCCACTGTTTCTTTTGGAAGAAACACTTCCTCTAGAAGACAACATGTTTGGAGACAAACACCTTTTGCTCCGCGGACCAGTAAATAATATCTAGCGTACTTGCTGAGATATTCCACAAAGTTGCATATGTCGTACTAGGCTCCAAGCCTTTCCGACTTTGCTTATGACAACTTCAAATCATCGGTTAAGACAGATTTGACATTATCCTCTTCCATATCTAATATGGAATTTATTCAACCTTTATTCTTTGGAACTCGGTTAAGTATAAGGGCACTATCCCGAAGCGGGTAAGGGATATTTCGCATGGCTTGCGTCACACCTTTATCATATAAAGTGTTATTTCCATTTTGGGAACACAATCTAATTGCGTATCCCAAAGATGGTATCCTTCAAGGGAGAATCTTATTCCTTTCAGACGACTTCTGAAACACCCTTCAGGTATTAATTACTTCAATCCAATTGAAGATTAATTCCTAAGTAGCTCATCAATCTCATATTCGTACTAGCTCGAACTTTTCGGGCTTCCGAATTTTTCACTTTACTAAGTACACTTGACTATTTCTAAAAATAGTCATAGAGATTAACAAACAATTATTTGTGGCATTAATTGTCATAAGCCAACAAACATCGGTATGTTTAGGCTTTAGACAATTTTTCTAGATTTTATAACCTTTTCATAAAAGGGTATTTTAGTCATCTTTAGATAAGATACGTATTACCTATATGATTCATAATCATATGGTTCAACATCATCAGAATGACGTTTGATTACACGCTTCCCTTCCAGAGAGACTATGTCTAGAACAACTACAAATATCAAGGATAACAGCCATTCAAATATTTAGTTGAGATCTCATCACATATATCAACTATATAGTGACTTCAATCTAGTATGTTAGATTCAGTGACCTTCCAACTTTATCGGAATAACATTTATTCTTTACAATTGAATATGTCTCTCAAATCCTGACGGATAACTGAAAGTATGTTCTTCATAAGAACCGGAACATAATAACATTTATTTAGTTCCCTTATCGGTTTACTAGATCCAGAATATGGTAAGTGTTACAACGTTTGCTTCACCTTCCATATCTGTATTTAATCTTTCTAATTTAATCACACTCGTAAGATATCATATATCTTAGAGTTGACTTTGAACTTAGATAGATTTATCTCAACTCACTTGCCTAGAATAGAAACTTCAATAAGTTCTATATTTAAGCACATGCCCTAACTTTCCTTTTTTAATCCTTTAAGCACTTGTAAATATTTCTTAGTGTAGTCTTCATAAGACTTAAGAAAGATCACATGAGCTATGTCTTGATTTCCTTTCATAAAGAAAATCTAAAGTTTATTAAATAGTTTATTTAACCTTTTAAATCGTATTTAAAACATTAACTATTTAATTAACCTTTAAGCAATGATTAAAGAAATAAGTCGATACTTAAATCTTACAATTTTGAAAACAACCTTTCCAAAATTGGATGTAGTCATTCTTATCCAACGTTTGAATTAATTTTCATCGTATGACTGAATGATCATCTTGGATCGTATCCAATATATGACTAATTCGTTGAAACTTATTTCAAATGATTTAATCATATCATGAGCTTCCGCTTTCATTAATAATTAAAGTCTCGGAGCACTGCATCAATTATGTAATCTCCTTGTCTCTAACTACTATAACGGGATTGCTCATGCCATTGCTTCTTTTAAAAGAATTAAAATTACTTAACCATATTTGAGAACGTTTCTCAAAATTAACAGTCATAATTTGGTTTTACTAATCGAGAATAAAACATAAATATAAAGTTTGCTAAAACTACAACATAAAAATGAAGATAAAAGAGTGTTGTTGTCTATACACGCAAAATCAAATATGGTCTTTGGGATTATGATTTTGCTCCCACTAGTCAACTACTCCCAATTGACTTTCAAGAATTTTTCAAAATCCTTTAGTGGCTGGAATCCTATCTAGTTGACTCGATCCCCGACGTGGGCCGATCGACCGGGTCAATTTCGACGGGTAGGTACTTCTTACCAATCGCGTCTAACGCGACTTCCAGTGGTTTGACTAGTCAACTCTTTGACAGTTCACATCGTCTATGTGGTAGTCAACCTTATGTCTCTAAAATCAGACGGTCCTGACGTGGGCCAATCACCGCAAGATTCTTAGTCGAGTCGTAACCCAAGTATTCATGAGATCTCATAACGATCATATCTCGATAATGACGATATACCCGTGGTAGGTCAACTCCCGACGTGGGCCGATCAGTTGGATCCGAACAAGGGCTCTTCACCGTCACTATAATATTGGGAGACATATTATAACTCGATTTTTGTTGTGGGAGTAATTTTAAATTAATTCACTTAATTAATTTTGAATTAATTCTCTTAATTAATTTAATTACGGTCTCGTCAAATATATCTATCTCTATAGACATACATCCTACACATTTATCTAGATCGTGCCTAGTCATGCATCTATCGTATCATATAAAATAAATACAAGCACAAAATAAATAAATGCGTAAAGTAACCGGTATGATCATGGACTTTTCCTAGGTGCGGTTTCGAATACAAACTGACGAAACCGCGGGTCACAATCTAAGGGTAGCTGCAACCGCCAATAGGATCTTTAATGCGCCATTCTCCAATGGGATCTTTATTTTTCATCTTTCTTTGGTCTCCATCTTCTGCTCCATTCTTGTTACATTTAATTCTATCTAATAAAATAAATACACCCGCCGCACACGGGGGGAGTCAACGGGAATGGGATAAATGCAGAAAATAAACTAGGTCACGTTCTTCATAACGGCCTAGGACAATTTTTAAACCAACAGAAAAATTAAATCATTCACATCTATCCTATCGGTCGAGTCCATGATCAATCGGGGTCCATATAATCATATTATATCTACTATATCTAATCCATACAATAAAATCTTATGAAAAGATAAAATTAAAATTTAACTACTTGCGTCTTAATTAATCAATTAACATTTAATCTATTAAATAATTTTATCCAATCAATTAACTAATTAACATTTAATTAATTAAATGATTTTAATCGAAATAAAATTAACGATTAATTTTAAACGATTTTAATTTTAATTTTAATTAATTAGAACTATTCCAAAATAAATCAAAATTAAAATTATTTCTCTTTTGTTTCTTTCCTTTTGATTCGTAATCAAAAGGGATGCCTTTGGTTTCCTAAACCAAATTTGGCTTAGGCCTGGCCACTTTCCAAAATCAAAATTTTGGAAGTGGCCTAGGCCTAGGCCTTTTACAAATCAAATATTTGAAAAGGACCTAGGCCTATTCCAAATCAAATATTTGGAAAGGCCAAATAATTTTGGTTTAGGCCTGGCCACTTTCCAAAATCAAAATTTTGGAAGTGGCCTAGGCCTAGGCCTTTTCCCAAATCAAATATTTGGAAAGGGCCTAGGCCTATTCCAAACAAATTTTGGAAAGACCATTATTATTTTAATGCCATGTGGCATCCCAATGGCCCAAACTATTTGAACCATTGGTTAGCCACATGACACAACTAAACAAAGGGAAATTAATAATCACAACTATGAACCATATTAAATCACAAAATACACAAAACAAAACTGGGGCCACCGCATCACGCCAGCAGCCGCCGGGAGCCCGGAGGCCGCCGCCGCCGCCGGCGATCACACGGTGGTGGTGCCGCCGCCGATCGGCCGAGCACCACCATTGCCGCCCCTTTTTTTTTTTTCTTTTCGTGTATCAATTTTGCGAATTAAAAATCTTTCATCTTTTAATCACGTGATTTAAACGATAAAATTAACTACGCATAATAACATGCTTATTGCTTAAGCTCGAAGCTCTCTCTGATACCACTGTTAGGAAATCTACGCGGGAACGCAGCGGAATTTAAAATTTTGATTTCCTTTTACCCAAGATCGACTTCGTTTAAGCAATAAACAAATAGATAGTAGACGGTGGTTACCTTGGTTGATCTAAAAGATCGACGCTTTGACCGTCTAAGGAGAGTAGTTCTGCAAAGAGCCGCCCAAGTGTTCGGCCTCTACCGCTAGTCCACACGAACAGCCCGCCGGAATCCCATTATGGATTGCTATTGGAAAACTCCGGTTGCTAGACCGGCCTTTTTCCCCTCTCTCCAACTCTCCATAGGATGCTCTCTACTTTACACAAGAACTATTAGCTCTTGGAATTATGATGTACAAAAGAGCTTGACACCCACACTATATTTATAGTGTAATGTGGCGCCTCAATGAAGAGTGGAGGAGAAGAAAACCTTTTCCCAATAAAATAAGGAAAATATATTTGATTGATTTATCTCATTTATTATAATATCTCATATTAAATAAATCTAGGATATTGTCAATATCTTATATTGATTATTTCCAAGATATTGTCAAGATCTTATATTGACAATATTTATCTTTTATTATATTACCATAAATCAATTTACATATGTGTATATATATCACATATATATATTACACAAATAAATCTATATATTATATATATATACATACACACACGGTGCGCATGCATGCAAATCTAATTTGCATGTAATGTACACACACGCATGCACTCACAACATATATATATTAATTTATTTTATTAATATCTAATATTAATAATAGGTAATATCATTAATTAAATTACACAATCCAAGTGTATCTTATACACAATAATATATGCGCCCCTTTAGCCATTAATTGGCTTCCGGAATATTCTTTAATTAATATAATTAATATCTTGTATTTTATTTATTCATAATAAATAAATACCACCATATTAATTTACCACTATAACCTTTATAGTCTCGAGATAAACTTTCCTTATTTGGTTATCATCTATAACCACACTTTAATCCGGCTAGATGTTCTTATGTGTGTGACCCGATAGGCTTCCGAATATGTTGGCCGTAGACACAAGGTGCAAATTACGAAAATGCCCTTCATGCCTAACGATCACGGGATAGCGTCTAGCAACACACCGTGACCCCCAATCATCGGAAGAGTCAAATGCAATGACTACTACCTTTCATGTGAAACAGTTACCGTGTAACTTACAATCCTATCGCTGTAATAATATCCATACGGTCGTTAGTCGAGTGTCAAAACATCAACGACCGTATCTTATAATCTGGATATCATGCTCTCTCAAGTAACTCATTTACTCCCACTTTGCAAAGATTCACGAGTAAGACATTCCTTATAAGAAGGCCATTTCGGATATTCGATCCCAATCATAGGATACGCGATTCCCGGACGACCAATCATGTATACTCCGCATGCTTCAATATCATACCCAATCACTATCGCATGATCGCCCGGCTAGGGAAACCTCAATAGTGTCAAAGCATGACAATCCACACCGTGATGCCATGAAGACTCCGGTCTTAAGGATAATTACACAACCGCCACATAGTGTGACACTTATCGTGTAAGTGGGTCAGTCTAACGTACGCATTCTCTAATACACGTCCACGTACAGTCCAAGTGTCTCTACACTTCGATAGACGAGATCTATCCCTGCCCTTAAAGACAGAAGACATCCAATACGTGCTAGTCGTTTATACTATCAATGCCCTTTTAATAGTACATCAGCCTAGAGACATTTAAGTATCAAACTTATTAAGGTGATTAGAGATCTCATCAACCATAATCGCCTATCATGGTTTCTCTATCACAGTTTAATACTAAGGACGTTATCATATAACAATTCATAATTGGTTCTTTAAAAGAACAGATATATGACAACATAAAAGCCATTTAATATATATATGTATAAACATAAAGAAATAATATAAACGATCCGACCCGGTCGGATCCGGTCCAACCCGATTGGGTTTAGGACACTATTTCAACACTAATGATCGGTGATGGTAGTTCTATAAACGTTACTCATGTTGGCTCCACTTCCCTTCCCCCTTCCAATTTAAACTTTTCTCTTCGTGATGTTTCATGTGTGCCAAATATATCTTGCAATTTATTGTCCATTTCAAAATTTTGTCAAACTAATAACGTTTCTAACGAATTTTTTCCGGACCTTTTTCGTGTTAAGGAGATTCCCACAGGAACCTGCCTTCTGACGGGACCAGCTAAGGATGGACTCTATACCTGGCCCTCCACTCCAATTTTTGCTTTTGCCGCTTCTGCTGCCTCTCGGGATACTTGGCATTCCCGTCTTGGGCACCCCGCCCTTCCTATTTTACATTATGTCAGTACTATTGCAAATTTACCTTTTTTGAATAGTGTGAACTCTAAACATTGTGATGCTTGTTTTCCAAATAATAGTCATAAACTTCCGTTTGGTTTATCTACTTTACAGTCCTTTCATCCTCTTGAAATTTCATTCTCCGATGTTTGGACTTCTCTTGTTCATGGTTGTGACGGTTCAAAATATTATGTGATCTTTGTAGATCATTTTACTAAGTACATCTGGTTTTATCCGTTAGCACATAAATTTGATGTTGGCACTATTTTTCCCCACTTTAAAAATCTTGATGAAAAATATTTTGAATGTCCTATAAAAATCTTATATTCCAACAACGACACTGAATTTATCGGCCTTTGACCCTTCCTATCCACCCATGGTATTTCCCTCTTCACTTCTCATCCACACACACGTGAACATAATGGTTATTCAAATGCCGTCACTTGCATATCATTGAAACGGGTCTTGCCTCTTAACTCATGCCTCGATGCCCACCTCATACTAGCCATACGCCTTTGCCACTGCCGTGTATCTCATTAACCCTCTTCCTACCCCTACACTCCAAATGTCCTCTCCCTTTCATAGGATCTTTGGACACCATCCTAACTATGAAAAATTGTGCACTTTTTGTTGCCTCTGCTATCCCTGGCTCCGACCCTATACCTCTCACAAACTTGAACCTTGCTCTCGAGCATGCGTCTTTATTGGTTGCTCGCTTACCCAATATGCCTACCTATGCCTTGATACTACCAACCATTGCATCTACACCTCTCGCCATGTAAAGTTTGTCTAAAATATTTTTCCCTTCCGCTCCTCACCCCCTCCTCCCTCCTCCACCGAACCCCCTCCCCCTCTTAGTGATTGGATCCCTTCTCCACCAAATATCCCCACTACGTATCTCTCTCCACCAATTATCCCCACTGCGTCTCCACCTCCTCCTCCTCAGCCTCCTAACACTCATCAAATGACCACTCGTGCAAAAAATAATTTCTCTAAACCAATCCAAAAAATTGTTTCTCTTCACTGAACTCTCTTCCCCCGAGCCCACCAACCTTATCCAAGCCCTTGCGTCCCTCGCCTACAAAACTGCCATGCAACATGAGTTCGATGCCCTTGTCAAGAATCACACGTGGGACCTTGTACCTGTTCATCCGTCATTTAATATTGTGGGCTGCCGATAGGTTTTTCGTACAAAGTATAATGTAGATGGATCTTTCGATCGCTATAAAGCTCGGCTCGTCGCCAAAGGGTTAACGTCCGGGTGTTGATCATTTTGAGACCTTTAGCCCGGTTGTTAAGCCCACCACTATTTGTGTTATTGATACTCTCGCCACTTGCCATTGTTGGCCGCTTTGCCAACTTGATGTAAATAACGCTTTTTGCAGGGATCCTTATCTAAGACAGTTTATATGCAACAATCGCCTGGTTTCTCTGATGCTACTCACCCTGATTATGTGTGTCGGTTAAATAAGGCACTATATGCCCTCAAGCCGGCTCCTCGGGCCTGGTACTCTGGGCTCTGCTCCTATCTTTTATCTGCAGGTTTTTACAATGCCCAGGCTGATGTATCTCTATTTATCCTTCGCGATGGCTCTCACTCATTATACATACTTGTCTACGTTGATGATATTATTGTCACTGGCTCGAACCCGTCTGCTGTCCAGTCCTTTATTGATAATCTTGGGGCTCCCTTCTCTATTAAGGACCTCGGCCAACTGACCTATTTTTTGGGTATTGAAGTTCTTCCAACACCCGATGGTATATTTTTATCTCAGCGCAAGTACATTCTAGAGATCCTTTCCAAAACCCGCATGGATAAGGATAATCCCATTTCCACCCCATTACCCTGTGACATTTCCACACTTACCCAAACCTCTGGCACTGCTCTCCCCGATGCTACTATGTTTCATAGTGTTGTAGGCAGCCTCTAATACTTCTTGTTTACCCGCCTCGATATTGCCTTCTGCGTCAACAAACTAGCTCAATTCATGCACGCACCTACTGATGTCCATTGGTCCTTTGTCAAGTGCTTCTTCGGTATCTCGTTGGCACGGTTGATCAGGGTCTCCATATTTTTCGCCATTCTTCTCTTGTATTACATGCTTTTTCTGATGCCGACTGGGTGGTAACAAACCCAATTACACCTCCACTAGTGCTTATGTTGTTCATTTGGGTCGTAATGCCATTTCTTGGAATTCTAGAAAACAACACACCGTCGCCCGATCTTCCACCGAGGCAGAATATAAGTCTGTTGCTGACACGGTTGCGGAAATTCAGTGGTTATTATTTCTTTTACGCAACGTCGGTTTTTCTTCCTCACAAGTACCTGTTATATACTGTGACAACCTTGGTGCCACACAGATGTGCTCCAACCCAGTATTTCACTCTCTTATGAAACATGTGGCTATTGACTATAACTTTATCCGTGATCAAGTTAACCAAGGTGTTGTATGCGACTCTCACGTGCCTGCTGGAGACCAAATTGCTAGTGTTTTGACCAAGTCCTTGCCCCGTCTTGACTTCCTCGCCTGGCGTGACAAGCTGTGCCTGCGTTCCCGAAGCACAACTTGAGGGGGCGTAATAGAGATTTTGTAGACTATTATCATTTATTGTGAATATTATGTTGTAACAACTGATTGATTGTGTATATCCGATATTTATTTCGTAGGATACGTGCACACTATTGTACTCCTGTATATATTATAACCTTACCGAAGTAATAATATCATCACTTTCCAAAATCTTTCATAATAACCCATTATGTTACTAATAGGATCATTTTGTGATGACAAAATTTGTAGGGCAATTGTAAATTCTTGGTCGACCATAAAATTTGTCCTTTTTTAGAAACGTATAACGGCGTCGTTTTTAGGCAATGGTTCTTCCTTCTTTTTAATCTTCCACTACGCACCTATATAGCACACATACACATATACGGAGTTGTCGCATGGCACGATACGAAAATTTTCAAAATGTACAGGCATCACACTTTACCGATATGTGTTTAAAATACATGTATTTTCTTGCTGTGGCAAAACGATGCCGTCGGGAATTTTTTTAATTTTTAATTTTTAATGTTTAGGGCAATATTTTTTCTTTCTTTTTAATCGATCTTACACTACACACCTGTATAGCACAGACAAAGTTGCGGAAACGTTGCATGACACGACACGGAAAAATTCAAAATTTAAGGACTTGACCAGCGACATGTGTTAAAAATATATATGATATGGAGACGTCGGATGACACGACAATACAAAAGGGCCACTATAGGAAAAAATTAATACTTAATTTTTTTTGTGTGGAGAATACTCAAAATATTTAACAATTGATTGACACCAAGGCACACAGTATGCATTGTCTTTTAAGAGATGTTTCGCCTCTACAAAGTCACTTGGGGTTCACACGAAAATCTCTCTCATTATACAATGGAGATCTTTTATTCAAACAGTGACTCATCTGATTAAACCAGCGGACACTCGAAAAAGTTTTGATGATTTTAACATTGAATTTTCAAGTAAGCATTAAGTCGTATTTATATGACATAAGGGTACTAGTCATATCCGTTCGCAGATGCATGCGTTCGGATGAAGAGCTACACCACTTCGCCGATGCATGGATTTGATTGCATCACTTCACAGATGCATGAATTCAATTCGCATCACTTCGCAGGTGCATGTATCCGAATCACATCAATTCGCAGATGCATGTATCTGAATCGCATCACTTCACAGATGCATGTATCCGAATTGAATCACTTCGCAAATGCATGTATCCGAATCGCATCATTTCACAGATGCATGTATCCGAATTGCATCACATCATTTCGAACCACGTTTTGTTACGACAACTCGAATGCATATGAAAACAAAACATGTAATTTATGAAAAATATATCTAACACTTCTGTGCAAAGCTCGGAGCACAAGCCACTAGTGTGTGTGTCCACAATATAAGTCCATTTAAAATACCAATAACATTTATTAAAATTTTCTTCTTATTACTCATAATTTGTTATATATTCAAATACTTTACAATTATTACATTAATAACAGTCAAATTGTACTGTAGACTTTTACAATTAAAATTAAGGGGGAATGAGGGAGAAGGACAGAAATATTTCATCAATTGAGTAGAAGGACAGTTTTTTGAAACTTTTGCATAAAGGACAAAATTATTTATTCACTGTCGAAATTCACTTGTGTTCGAAATTCACTGTTTAAATTCACTGTCAAAATTCACTGTCGAAATTCACTAATTTTCAAAATTCATTGTCGAGATTCACTGATTTTCGGGATTCACTGTCAAAATTCACTGTCGAAATTCACTGATTTCGGGATTCACTGGGAAGATTCACTGATTTTCGGAATTCACTGTTTGTCCTTCTCGCTATAAAAATTATGCAGTTGTCCTTCTCCCTATAAAAAATATGTAGTTGTCCTGTTACTTAAAAATATTTCAGATTGTGTCCTTATCCCTAATTTTCCATAAAATTAATGGCTCTTAAATACTTTCTTAATATGTTCGAGAAAATCTAAACAGACTTATATTTGAAAACAGAAGTAGTATTCTTGAGACATTTCGGTCGCAGGTTCGAACCTCTCTCAAAGCGATTTGAGAGTCCTCCAATATATATATTTTCCTCTTTAGAAAAGTTAAAACAAAAGTAGTATGCTACTTGATACAATATTCCTATAAGTGTTGCACTATAAAATTTCTCATACATATATCAAAACTTTGTTAAAACAACAATTCGGCTTCTCATTAATCTTTTCATTAGTTTCATGGCGAAAACTTCTCCGGCAATTCCTATCATCATCACCCTCTTCTCCTTCCTCTTTCTGTTCCGTCTCTTCTCCACATCCAATCAATTCCCGCAAGCCCATTTTGATATTACCGATGTAAAATCAAATCAAACAAAATGGGTTGATTACAAACTCTCTGAAGCAGCATCCATGGTAGCCCAGAACAATACATTGATAGTTTGTACTGTGAGTGAGCCTTTTTTGCCTTTATTTAATAACTGGTTGATTAGTGTTTCAAGACAGAATCTTCAAAAACATGGTTCTTGTAATTGCTGAAGATTATCCAACGTTGTTTCAAGTGAAAAAGAGGTGGCCTGGTCATGCTGTGCTCTTGTCTCCTCCTCTAAACAACTCTCACGCGGCAAGGATTTATGGGACTGAAGATTTCTACACTTTTACTTCAAGAAGGCCTCACTATCTGTTAATTATTTTGGAGCTTGGTTATAATGTCCTGTTCAATGATGTTGATATGGTTTGGGTAGCTGATCCGTTTCCTTATATGGTTGAAGAACATGATGTATACGTCACCGACGACTCATTACACCGGGAGGTAAGAATTATTATCATTCTTCAAGATATTTATTTATTAATTATCATTGGTAAATAATACCGCTTTATTAATTTATTTAATTATTATTAAGGAAATCCACGGCATCAATCCAGCAACGATAATTCGCCTGCAATATAAATAACTAGTAAATTGGAAAAAGTTGTCGAACCCACAGGAGAATGTGAATATATTTCTCTTTAAATTTTTAAACTGGCAAGAATTTCGGATTTTAACTAATTGTATAAAGTGAAACAAAACAGACAAGTAAAAATAAAAAGTGAAAAAGACATTGCAGTCACCTAAACTTTTGTGATCGTAACATTTTGACCCTAAACTATTTTTTGATAAATTGCACCTCATCAGTTTTTGTGGTAACATACTGGACTCTAATCAATTAAAAGTCATTATATTGGTCCCTACAATATTCAAAAATAAATCCTTAAAATCACATCACCACACAGCTCTCGTTTTCAATAATTCACCGCAACAAACAATATACAAACGAACTTCAAAATCATCAACAAATTTGCCATCAAAGTTGACCTATTGTTGTGGTCAAAGCTGATCATGGGAAGAATATATTGAAGTCGGTTTTTTTAGAGACAGTGATTTAGGCACCAACTTGGTGCATACAAACATGTACCAGCTGCATTATAGACCTTACACTTTGAGTAAAGAAAAAAAGCAAAAATCATAAACCACAAAATCAACTATTCGGGGGATGGGTGGGGGATAAGTCGGTGTACAATTAATCATCTTTATTTTATTGGGGAAATGACCAAAAGAACAAGGAATGTAATAAATAGGGTTGGAAAGAAGACTTTCATTTTGTGTGATTAAATATGACAAATTTAAAATAAATGAATCAAAATACCCATGATTTTATTTTTTGAAAAAGTTTGAGTAAATGTCGTGTGACATAAATTGGAGTAAATGTCGTGCCATCAATTGTGGAGAGTGAATCTCGAAAATCAATTTATTCAATATAGTTTCACAGTAACATAAAAAGAAATATCAACAATCATTAAAAAATATAGTTACAATACAAAAATTGTAGTAACTTATAAAAAGAAGTAATTACAACCAATAAAATAAAGTTACAATAAAAAAGAAGTAGTAACACTCGAAAAACAAGTAGTAAAAACCAATAAAGTAGATATGGTTATAGCCAAAAAAATTATAGTAATATTGAAAAACTAGTAGTAACAACCGATAAAATAGATGTAGTTACATGAAAATTAATGTAGTAACATTGACATGGATAGAGTAACACAGGTGGAATAATTTTGCATCAAAAAATTGTAGATAAAATGAGTATTTTGTTTTACATTAAAATTAAAAATGTGTAGTGATAATTGATTCTTAAATCATGGAGAATTGATTTACGGTTACAATAAATGATGAAGGAGCATTAAATGTATTAGTTGGCGGGTATTTCTTCCTTTTTGGGTAGAAAAGCATTAAATGACATATTTTTAATCGAATGTGAAAGAGATCAGCGTATATCAAGACTTTTTTTTCAAAAAAGTTAGTAAAAAAGGGTATTGTTGGAAGTTTACACTATTTTTGTCTTGATTAAACGTCGGTTTTCTTGAATCCTGATTTATTAGTAAATCTGTCATTTTTGGTAAAAATCTATGTTTTTTTAGCCTTTTGTTGGGTTGAAATCGTAAAAATAAGAGAAATGCATTGGTGTGATGAAAAATGTGATTACATACAATTTCTTATTGAAACACAATTTACTAACAAACATCAAAAGCACATGTTTAAAAAGGAAAAATAAAAAGTTCTTAAAAAAGGAAGGGAAAAAAAACGTGTTTTCTCTTATAAGTTTCCACAAAAGATTTTTCTCCTCAATTGCTTTATATCAATAAATATAATAATTATTGTTGAACATTAATCAACGTGTGTTGATCTTTAATAAAAATAAATAAACAAGCTTACCAATCAAATACTCCATCCGTGTCAAAATGTTTGGGACATTTCACTATTTCAGCCTCTTACGAAAAGTCTAATTAATCCTTGGAATTTCGTTAATTGATGTAATATTATTAGGGTTATAATAAAGTGAAACTTAAAGTACATAAATGTAAAAAGTATTAGATCATTTGATGAAATTCAAAGGATTAATTAGACGTTTCGTAAGTGGTTGAAAAGTCAAACGTCCCAAACATTTTGAGACGGAGGGAGTAATAAACATAAATCATGCCTTTGTTTCTCAACAAAAAAACTTAATTCATGGACATAATTGCAAGATAAGCAATAGAAATTTTTTTTATTATTAAAGTGTGAGTGTATTTCCGAAAAAAATATTTGCCCCCTTATATTAAATAATAATGAAAAAAATAATTCCTAAATCAATAAAAACAAATATCAATTAAAAATAGGATGACAATCAAATAAAATAGTAAAGTGAAAATCAATATTAAAAACTAGAAAAAAACGAAGATCATCAAAATCCTTGATTGATTATTGATTATTATTAAAAACTGAAAATATAAAAACAATTCTCATTATTAATATGAAATTCAATTAAATCAATCAAATCAACAAAATCATTAATTTTTATTATTGATTAGCATTAATAACAAATGTGTTTCCCCAAAAGGATTTTTCTCCAACCAAGTAACTTGACTCAAGTGTTAAGTGACTTGAGAATTCCTAGAGATGTTATCAGTTTGATTTTTCCTCTGAGGTGTCATGTTGAAAGAGTTCTTGGACAGGTCTTATCGCAGAGTAAGAGTCAGACTCTGTAGACATGATCTGAGCCGAACTCTGGATTAATCGAACCAATGTGTTTCGGATACCGGGGACATAAAAAAAAGACTTTTCTCCTCAATTACTTTATTTCAATAAATATAAGAATTATTGTACAACATCAATCAACGTGTGTGATAGTTAATAAATATAATAAACAAGCTTACCAATTAAATAATATAAACATAATACAAGTGCATAATTGCAACAGAAGCAAAAGATTCATTTACCCATCCAATAACGAAAACATTAGAAGGTATACGGTTAAAACATAATAAACATGGTTACTTGAGTTAACTATTTTTATATATACATCTTCATAAACATTCCACTTCTTCAATACATCATTCTCACAAGTTGCCATCATCCAAATATTTCTATCTTCTATCCACAAGTCATTGCCCCAATTGTAAATACTGTGGTCCTTAATCCAGAGGTTTTGGGTTCGAGTCCCCGTGCGTGTATGGATTTCGTATCCGTCAAAAAAAAAATCCATCTTCTCTGAGTCGCACCTATGTCACACAAATCATAATAAACCATACCATAATAATGTATCTCTCAACAATATATTTATTGGTTCAGATTTGACTGTGTCGAATCTGATGTTCTTCTAGATTTGATGTAAGTTGACTGTTCGCAGTTAAATCTTCCAACTCTGTTGATTGAACCTGATGTTCCACTTGTTTGTCAACACTCCCAGATTCTGATTCAACAATGGATCTCACATATGAGTTAAACATAGAATTCTCATCAAAGACTACACTACTGGCCAGTGTAACCCTGTTTTCAACTGATTACCAAATTCTATATCCTTTAATCCCATCTCCATATCCATCAAACACCCCCTTCTTGGCTCTTGGATCAAGCATACCTCGTCTACATGATAATAAACTGTGCACCCAAGCCCATCAGATTTGAGTAATCTATAGGCCTTCTTGACCACATCTCATAAGGTGTTTTGAAATTGATCCATGTGTGAGGTTCCATGTTGATTAGGTAGCAAGCTTTACGCACTGCCTCTGCCCAGAACCTCCTTGCCAAACCAGCATTAGAGATGATCCACCTTGCCTTTTATAGAAGTGTCTAATTCATGAGTTCTGCTACACCATTCTGCTGTGGAGTATATCTGATAGTATGGTGTCTAACAAACCCTCAATTCTTGCAAAACTAATGAAATTCAGACCAACATAATTTCAGATCTTTATCAGTTCTAAGTCTCTTGATCTTCTTGTTTGTACGATTTTCAACCAATGCCTTATATTGCTTGAAACTCTTGAATGCATCACCCTTATGCTTTATCATGATCACCCAAGTCATTCTTGAATAATCATATATCAAGGATATAAAATATCTGTGACCACCCAAAGATTACATGCTAGAGGGTCCCAAACAATCAGAATGAGCATAATCAAGTGTCCCATTTGTGTTGTGAATTGATTCTAGGAACTTGCTCTTATGTAGCTTCCCAAACGTATAGTGCTCACAAAATTCTAGCTCTTTGACCTTATGTCCCCCAAGTAGATCATACATAAATAGACTTTGCACCCCCTTTCACCCATATGACCAAGCCTCATATGCCATAGTCTTGTCATATCCTTTTGGTGAACCACTGATAATGCATCAACAACAGAACCTAATACAGTAGAATCTTGTAGAAGTTACAATGTTCTCTATTTGATACCTTTCTGAATCACATCTGAACTAGAATCATTGGCTGTCTAGAAGATTAAGGGATATCAAATTCTTTGTCATGAGTGGAACATGTCTTTCATGTTAGGTGTGGTGCCCGAAAGACAATTTGTGTAATTGTTTTTAATAATGGTTAACAGAATTTATCTCATCTTATTACTTGCTTTGTGTTTGTAAAGTAATACACTGTTGCAAACCCTAAGTATATCTGTATGTAACCACTTAACTCAGTGTATGGATTACACGTGAGGATTGAGTTAGTGGAGATATGCTTAAACTGTTAGTCCGTGGTGAACTTAATCAGAGTTTAGGGTCTCTTGATTAAAACACCAATAATGCGCCCAGAACACCTTAAGGTGTGATAGTCTTATCTGGACTGTCGGTAGAGGGTACATACGTGGGGCATTTATATATGATGGCATTCATATAGGACTGAACCGATTTAATCTAAATTTTATCGATATAATTCTGTAATCGAGGAATCATATTAAATCATTAGATGATCATATATGGATCAACCTTAATCCTGAAGTGATCACAGGGTGCTGCTTGTCTCGGGGTAGTGTTTGATGTGTTAGTTACGGTTCACTTGAATATGTGTTCCAAGCCACTATCCCCTGATGAGTGAGTAGTTCTGATTTTCACAGACATGTAATCCATTCCTTCATGCGGGAAGTAGAGAGACAGACCCCTTATTTGTTAGCCCTAAGAAAGTGATCAATCCCGGGAGTTCACATTTGACTAATTAGCTACTAGTCAGATATGTGCACTAATTGATCATCAGGGGGTTAATGGTAAATAAGCATAAGACATTCTGTGTCGGGTTTACGGAGACATCCCACACAGAGTGGACAATCAATGGAGGGTTAATCCGTATGTAGTGATTATATCAATGGACGCTTATATAGGTTGAGTATAAGTATATATCTGTAATTGATAGAGTTCAGTTTCGGGTTTATGGTGGCGTAATCCCGGAATTAATAATTTAATATATTTATTCGGTTCGATGAATAATATATTTAATTATTGGAGCTACTGGTTATAGGTCAATGGTCCCCAATGTGGCTTCTATAATTCAGGCTAATATTCTTGTTTATTTGTGCCTCAGAAATAACTAATTGGCTGGGCCAATTAATTGATATGCATGAATATTATTTAGTTGGGCTAAATAATATAATACACATAAAAGACATTTTATGTGGGCTTTTAAACCCTAGGGGTGGCGCCATTATGGTCTTAATTAGCACAAGAATTAATTTTCTTGTGTTATGAAAAATAAAAGATATTCTTGTTTTATGATTGGTTGGATGACTTGTTATTTGATTTCCTATTGGTCAATGACATGTCACAATTATTCATTAAGGAAAATATTTTTTTATTTTATTAAAACTTGGAGACCAAGGATTTACTCTCCTATAAAAGAGAGTTATTCCAAGTGTAAAATACACTTAAGAATTTCGGCCACACCAAAGAAAAGAGAGAAAAAATTTGTTTTCTTGTCTTGGGTTTTAGAAGAAGAAAAACTACAAGTTTTTCTTGGTGTTGCAAATCAAGGAGGTTCTCATATCAAGAAGGGTGTCCACCAACCACCGTTTGGAGAACACATTGGAAGATCAAGGCTTCTCATCCAAAGATTAAATCTTCTCTTTCTTACTATTGGTATGATTTTCATAACCCATTGTATTATTAAATCCTTTGTTTATGTGTTATAATATATGAATCGTGATCCATCCGCTGCGTATAGATCTAATTTGTTTAGATCTAAGAACCTGCATCCTTCATGTGGTATCGAGCCAGGTTCCACGATTTATATAGTTATAATCATAATTAAACGATTTAAAGGAGTGAATTGCATGTAGATAAATTTTATTTATATGTTTATATATATATATATATATATATATATATATATATATATATATATATATATATATATGCATTGATAATGATTTGTTGTTGTGGTTGAAGAGATGGATTGGGAGTTAACACTGTTTACCCGTTAGATCTATTATAAACTCATATAAACGATGAAAATTCGTTCATATGAGTATAGGAAATTATGTAATTTATTTGTTGTTGCAATTTTAATTTCCTAAAAGTAGATCTGTTTAGTAGCTGTTTAGTTTTTTCGTTTTTCCCGTTGATCGAGCCGTTGAAATGACGATCCCTCTGGTCAGAATCAAGATTAAAAGATGATGAACATGTCCACCAAATTTGGCGTCTATCGGAGTCCGTCTCCATATCCGTTCGTTGCAACAAAGAGGCTACTATAACAGAAAAACGCAGGATTCACAGAAACCCTACGTTGAAACGCAAATCAAAGGTTAGATTAATAAACATGGAGTTATTGATATGCCATAAAAACTTCAGGTCGATCGGGTTTTATCTAGATTCCCAATCGGCCTCGGGAAGTCATCGAGGCGCTGCTGTAAGAGTCAGATTCAGCAGCAAGTTAGGCGGCTCATTGGAGAAAATTGACAAGTCAAAACTCCGATCCAACCGTCCATATTGAAGCACTAGGAGTGAGGAACAGTGCGGAATGTTTTGTCACGATCCGAGTTCGTTTGGTTTCCGATAATCGAAGAATTTGAACAGATTCTGATTATGTTAGAAACTAGTAAAACCTAGTTAGGGTTTATCTATTTATTTTCTAATAGGTTAGATACGGGGGTGCCAACGGCCCATCTCGGTGTTTATTTTCCGCACTAGAATACATGTTTAGATTGTATGTGTAGAACCGGAAAATTGCCATGACATGCATCATATCATGAATTCCACTCCATATGCATACATGTAGAAATTAATTCGAGGAATTAGTTAGGCATGTATACAACACGCAATTAGTTTTAATTAATTGTATGATATTAATTAGAAACTAATTAGGGTAAAAACCGAGGAACACGGGTTTTGTCAATCGTCGAGGTTGGGTGATGGATTCTCGGTGAATCCCACTCTGCGAAAGCATAGGGAGTAAAATCCCGAAACCTCGTGGTTAAGGTGTTGGATTCTCGGTGAATTCCACTTTACCTAGACGAGATTTCGTTTTTGTCCGTAGTGTCTACGTGAAAGTTTGATGTTAAGGGATTGGAGAATTATGGGCGAATATGGTTCGAAAATGGTCAAACCATGGTTGGGTGGTCAACTGAGCCATGGCTCGATCGACTTAACCCTCCACGTGTGGCGTTTGCACGGGGGTCCGGCAAGGCTGAGCCATCCGACGAGCCACTACGGCTCAACGGAGCTCCCCTAGGCTTGACCCGTCCGACGGCCACATATGTTCCAACGAATAGGTCGGGTGGGCTAGCCCACATAACCGACACCATTCGGGCCCATGATTTATTGTTCCTTAAAGATACATCAAGTCCAAAAACGAAATCAGTAAACCCACCACTTTTTTCAAAATATTGAGTGGGAGCGGGGGAGGCGACAGCCGACCCCACGGCCTCTACTATTGACACAAGCAACGTGAGAGAATGGTGACGCCTCGTGCGGCTGGGACCGGCCTCCTTAAGGAAGGCCTTCACCGAAAATTCAAGGCTTGGTCTCCGAAAGGATAGGATTTTAGGTACTCGCCGGGTCACTGACCGACCCTATGGCGGCACACTCGGGGTCTACCTAAAAATCTGAAACAGTAGGTCACACTCATAAAGGGAATTTTGGTAATACCTTGGCTGAAAAAGGAAAGGTGATTGACGATCACAATTGTGATGTTGAATTCTCAATTTGATCTTCAATATTAATCGAAACCTCTTTGACCTACCCTAAGGCGGCACTGACGTAAGAGATTAAGTCCTTGGAACGGTAGGATAGACTATAAGTACTTAGTTTATAGTTCCTAAAATTAATTAGTAGTGTATAATTTGGATTTATTTTCTGTCATTTTTATTTACAACTATTTATATATCTCTCTAGGGTATTAGACTGCTAGTGTATGTTTTATATTGACTAGTAACGACTTCGTTAAAAGTGGTAAGTAACTAGAACGTTGTATTTATTAATCTTGCATGCGATTAATTTTTCGGAAGATATATTTCTCTTGAGCCTTCAAGACTTAAGTGACGTAAATAAGGATGTCACTGTTGTCAATCGTGTTGAACGAGAGACGACTGTAGTTAGTTTGAAAGATGATTGGGACGATAAAATTATTCTAGTGAATTTTAATTGTGTAGTGTCTACATGAGAAATTTTCTAATAGAAAAATTGGAGAATCATAAATTAAAGTATCGCTAGTTAGACGGTATTTGGAACCAATAAACTAGTGGGAGCCTTTATCTTATGTTCATCTGATTTATTAGAAAATTAGTCCCACTATGTAACGCTTTCAGTAGACATCCCACAGTTCACGAGTAGTGTCTACTCAATTGAACTGCTAGTTCAAGACTATTTCCTTTTAAGGAAAGTTAAGAATGGGAAAGAATGTCTATAAGTGTTAATCATCTTAACTAAAGTTTTGAGGCTAAACCGAAACATTAATTAAAGAAAGTATAGGATAAGGAAAGTGATTTCGGATCACTTAACCAATGAATCCTTAGCGACTTTCTTAAACCGAGTAACTTGACTCGGTATCTTAGTTCTTTGGAAGAACAAGGAAGCTGTGCATTAACAATTAATAGAGTAGACAACGGGCAGTTGTTTCAGCTAGAATAGTGGGAGTGATATAAGGAAATGAACTTCGGATTCTATCCTTGAATATCACAGAAAAATTTATTTTTCTGTTTACAAGTTCTTTGAAACAAATGGATTCACTTTCATCTCGATACTACAGTTGCCTTAAACAAAGTGAAGATGACATTTGTAGTACGAATCTGAGACTCGGACTTTTGTTTGATAAAGACAGAACCACTAAGAAAAGCTGAATAGGTATGTGTAACCCATCTAAAACTATTAAAGGTAAAAGGTTTCCGTATTAAGATAAACGACCCTTCAATATCTATTAATTAGTGCATATATCCTAGAGATAAGACCTGACGACTGGCTAAGGTTGATTCCTATCTCCCAGTCTAGGAACACTATCTCAAAGGAACAATGACTAAGTTTCCTTTCAATCGGGAGAGGGTAATAGATTTGAAGAGGTAACATAGCTTGTTCATAATGACCTTCGGGGTCTAATGTGAGATACAAGCTAGTGAGAGATTTTGAATGGTGACATTTTGTCTGATAACTACTCAAAACGCTGGTTAGTTTATCGAAAGAATACGAGGAGGAGTCTCTAATTTTAGCAGAGAATAGAGTATTCCATGCTTAGAAATAGGCTATCGCATAGTCTTTGGACTGATGGTCGGCCTGCCTTCAAGTGGAGTGATTTTCACTGAGGAAGAAACCGTAGCCTCGCCTTGCATAGTTATTTATGTGCTACAATACACTGCTTAACTCGATTAAGATATCTTTGCAAAATAACGGTTAACATTATTATGTAAACTGAGAAGTCTACTTAGAAGATGCTTGTGAATATATGGAAATGAATGAATTCGGTTTACTCCACTTCCGTAAATATAAGCATTTAGCACTTAATGCTTGAAGGTAGGACTGTAGATTTTACGCATACATTCAGATTGTAACTGTTCGTGAAATATCTTAATGCGACGAGTGAAGGTTGGTTATAAGGTTCTTGAGATCAAAAAGTGACGGTTGAACTATCACAAACCTTCTGATAGAATCTATAAGTAACAGCCTTAGACCTTGAAGTACGGTTACTATAGGAAGTTACTATCTGATTTAGTCAGGCCACGCACAACATCGGTTGTTGGTGAATACACTGATAAATACTACTAGACCATAATATCAATCCACCTAGAACGCATGGGAGTATGGTTTAACCATTGACCCATTATGGTTTTGTGGACTTTATAGACTGCTGGGGGGATTGATAACCTATGGCCCTTGGTGGGCTGTATAGGATTCTGATCATAGAGGTTGGTTTGAAAGCCTTAACCCTGTGAATGGTGTTTTGGTACTCCAGTTTTGTTCAGCCTCTTGTAGAACCATCTGAGTGTCTCAGGCCTAGTGGGAGCAATTGGATCTACACGGAAAAGAGTCGAATGAATAGGAAAGTTTAAACTTTCAGCGCAAAGCTGAGTGGTCTAGGGGTGATTCCATGACAAGTGGAGAGTTAACTAGACCTTGAACTCTCTCACCACTCAGCTTGCTAGATTTCGTTAGAAAGCAGAAAATAGGGGTGATTCCCTGAGACTTTCTTGCCGAAAAACGGAGTCTGGATTCATTCGGAACCGAAGGGTCTTGGTTAGAACAAATGGCAAGTTGACTGCCGGGAATTATGTCCTTTGTGGATGTAAGAGAACCTCTCAGTCATTAAAAGTCGCATGTTTTAAAATATGTGGACTTGACCAGAATATTGATAAGTCTTTTATAGACTGGGTATCAATATTGGTAAAATAGTAGTATTTGTGTTCACGAAAGGTAACACTGAAACTGTTGGAAACAACATGAGTGTGTTATCTGAAGTCAGAAACTGACACGCTAAGATTCTCTAGATGAGAGAATGGACTATGTTCTAAGAATTTAATTCGGTCAAATTCACGG
The DNA here is from genome assembly GCA_024500145.1 of Gentiana dahurica var. dahurica. Taxonomy (NCBI): domain Eukaryota; kingdom Viridiplantae; phylum Streptophyta; class Magnoliopsida; order Gentianales; family Gentianaceae; genus Gentiana; species Gentiana dahurica. The sequence continues at coordinate 94,512,368 of CM044905.1, read as the reverse complement.
GAATGAGTCATTGGCTATCCCATCCATTTTATTGAATAAGATGATAATGCATATACATATGCAACTTTCATCAAGAGTAGTCCTACCCTACCTCTCAGGAATGATTCTCCAAATCTTCGGATAAAGAGAAAATGGGATAGAGTCTCTTTGGGATAAGGGCAAGTCATCTTAACACGAGTCAAATGCAATCGAATCTTGGAGTACGTCCTCAAGCATCTTTAGAGAACGAGGAATCATATGCTTGTATATTCAGGTGCAAACTTGAATATGGTTGACTACACTAATTCTGACTTGTAGTCAGATTAAGGATGATCATTAAGTTGATCTCGGACTCAGTGTTTACTCATAGTGCTTAGAATTTCCTTTTTTCTGAGAGTAATTCCAGGTCTGATAAGCCGATATCACATCATCGTGAAAACAGTGAAGAGATAGCTTAGAAGGATCTTCTCAGTAATAAGAATTCAAAAGCATATTGAGAGAGAGTACCTCCTGATTGGAAGGACCGGCAATGTTTCAATCCAAAAGATCATCTCGAGTCGACAACCTAACTAATCAGTGTACCAAGTCGAGTGCTTGGAGGGTACGGCATTGAGGGATATATCTCATCTGCTTTTAGAACAAGTGGGAGAGTGTTGTGAATAAGATGAGAAAGGGTGTGCTCTAAAAACAATTGTGAATAAGATGAGAAAGGGTGTGCTCTAAAAACAATCGTTGCTTGTTATTTCGTGCAAGTGGGAGATTGTTAAGTGTGGTGCCCGAAAGGCAATTTGTGTAATTGTTTTTAATAATGGTTGACAGAATTTATCTCATCTTATTAGTTGCCTTTTGCTTGTAAAGTAATACACTGCTGCAAACCCTAAGTATATCTGTATGTAACCACTTAACTCAGTGTATGGATTACACGTGAGGATTGAGTTAGTGGAGATATGCTTAAGCTGTTAGTCCGTGGTGAACTTAATTAGAGTTTAGGGTCTCTTGATTAAAACACCAATAATACGCCCAGAACACCTTAAGGTGTGATAGTCTTATCCGGACTGTCGGTAGAGGGTACCTACGTGGGGCATTTATATATGATGGCATTCATATAGTACTGGACCGATTTAATCTGAATTTCTCGATATAATTCCGTAATCGAGGAATCTTATTAAATCATTAGATGATCATATATGGATCAACCTTAATCCTGAGGTGATCACAGGGTGCTGCTTGTCTCGGGGTAGTGTTTGATGTGTTAGTTACGGTTCACTTGAATATGTGTTCCAAGCCACTTCTCGTTGGCACTATCCCCTGATGAGTGAGTAGTTCTGATTTTCACAGACATGGAATCCATTCCTTCCTGCGGGAAGTAGAGAGACAGTCCCCTTATTTGTTAGCCCTAAGAAAGTGATCGATCCCGGGAGTTCACATTTGACTAATTAGCTACTAGTCAGATATGTGCACTAATTGATCATCAGGGGGTTAATGGTAAATAAGGATAAGACATTCTGTGTCGGGTTTACGGAGACATCCCACACAGAGTGGACAGTCTATGGAGGGTTAATCCGTATGTAGTGATTATATCAATGGACGCTTATTCACTCTATAGGTTGAGTATAAGTATATATCTGTAATTGGTAGAGTTCAGTTTCGGGTTTATGGTGGCGTAATCCCGGAATTAATAATTTAATATATTTATTCGGTTCGATGAATAATATATTTAATTATTGGAGCTACTGGTTATAGGTCCATGGTCCCCAATGTGGCTTCTATAATTCGGGCTAATATTCTTGTTTATTTGGGCCTCAGAAATAATTAATTGGTTGGGCCAATTAATTGATATGCATGAATATTATTTAGTTGGGCTAAATAATATAATACACATAAAAGACATTTTATGTGGGCTTTTAAACCCTAGGGTGGCGCCATTATCGTCTTAATTTGCACAAGTATTAATTTTTTGTGTTATGAAAAATAAAAGATATTCTTGTTATATGATTGGTTGGATGACTTGTTATTTGATTTCCTATTGGTCAATGACATGTCACAATTATTCATTAAGGAAAATATTTTTTATTTTATTAAAACTTGGAGACCAAGGATTTACTCTCCTATAAAGAGAGTTATTCCAAGTGTAAAATAAAAACACTTAAGAATTTTCGCCACACCAAAGAAAAGAGAGAAAAAAATTTGTTTTCTTGTCTTGGGTTTTAGAAGAAGAAAACTACAAGTTTTTCTTAGTGTTGCATATCAAGGAGGTTCTCATATCAAGAAAGGTGTCCACCAACCACCGTTTGGAGAACACATTGGAAGATCAAAGCTTCTCATCCTAAGATTAAATCTTCTCTTTCTTACTATTGGTATGATTTTCTTAACCCCCTTGTAATATTAAATCCTTTGTTTATGTGTTATAATATATGAATCGTGATCCATCCGCTGCGTATGGATTTAATTTGTTTAGATCTGAGCTCCTACATCCTTCATTTCATTCTTCAATGTGTAGAATTTACCATCACATGTCGTGATCTGAATTGAGCCTATCCCAACCATCCGCACACTGTTGTCCATAGAAATATGCCCTTCATTCACTTGCTCATAGGCTGTGAATCACTTCATGTGTGGACAAATATGGTAAGATGTTCCCAAATCTAAAATCCACATATCATTGTGATGTGATGATTCCTTATCCACTAGAGGTATGCCTTCTTGAGTTGGTGTTGTTATGCCAAAGCAACAGTTCCGGACTTCATGCTTGCTTCTTCTTCTTTGCATAATCATTTTTCCAATGTCCCCGCTATTTAAAGTAATTAAACATATCTTTTCCTTAGGACCCTTAGAACCTCCCTTATTGGATTTTCTTATTTCCGATTTCGATCCCTTGTCTTTGCTACTAGCCACCAAACGACGGACTGCCTTTACCGAGATCCAGATGCCTTATAGCGTAGTTTAGAGAATGGAGAGATGATCTTACATGCTCAAATGAAATTGTGTCCTTCCAACAATAAATGATTGCACAAAGTTCTCATATGATCTGGCAATGACACTAGTAGGATTACAACTGCATCATTCATCTTCGATCTTAACATCAATATTTCTTAAGTCAAACAATATTGTGTTGAATGGTCCGAAGATATATGAGAGTATTCTCTTCTTGCATCCTTAAACTAAACATACGTTGTTTTAACTACAACTTGTTGGTAAAAGATTTGTCATATCTGAGACTCTCGACTTCAAACATAGCCTAGCCGCAGATCATCTTCAACAATTATTGTGCTAATATCATTTGACAAGCACAACATGATTGTTGAATGTGCTTCTCCTTCAAATGGTCATCTCAATTGAATTGGTATCCACTGTCTACTTCAACGAATCCCAAAGTCCTTGTTTCTTCAACAAGGCACGCATCTTGATCTGCCAAGGAATGAAATTGTTCCTACCTGTGAACCTAGGGTTGATCCTAAAGCTTAGTCTCAATTACAACTTTGGTGCCAAACAACCTTGCTCGAGCAGATTCTTGATTCCATCACAAAACAACGCAGCTCGATACCGGTTTGTTGTAATGGATCCTTTGGTTTTACGGATTTTGAGAAAGAACAAGAATCTAACAATCGGACAAACACGAAAACAAGAACATAGAATTTAACGTGGTATTCGAAATGTGCGACTAATCCACGGACAAAAAACGAGGAGTTTATATTATCACCATAAAGTTACAAATTGTTACATTGATTCTTGTATTTATAGCCTTATTCCAATAAAACAATCAACTCGATTGACTAAAACACTACTAGACACAACCTTCCGGATTTAGATGAAAAGCGCCGGATGTAACGAGAATCGGACATAGAGTGACCATACGTGAACATCAGATTCGTGAAGTTATCACCAAACCTCAGAGAACTTCACCGTGATTCTCGGTGAACATTTAGATGAGTATTTTAAATTCGCTCCAACATATTCAGATTCTAGTTTAAGTCAGCATTACATCGGTGACTACATAACAACCAAACTCTCCTCAAGACGCTCAAACCTATTTCTTTTTAATTAGGACACACTTCTCAACAACCGCCATAATTTTGGGGACACGACAGTAATAACTAACATAAATTTTATTAAAAAGATCCTGCAAGCAGTTGGATAACGGTTTCCGGTATACAAATTCAACCACGATCATAAAACTACCATAAGACCACTCCTATGCCGAAAAACAAAATGACGACTCAAAAACTAAAAAGAAGTAAACCTCTGAATCTCTCGACACAATATATATAAAATAAGCCCAACATCACCAAATATATGTACATCCCCATAATGGATAAAGTTCTCATTCTTCAATACTTTCTATTTGTAATACTTTGTAAAGCACCATAGTCCGCTCCATTATTGTGCATGTGGAAATTTTTAAACGTGTTCTTTTAGATCGCGATGATAAATAGAGGGAGTGTCAAACAATAACGGTTTGAAGAGTGATTTTTTAATTATCACACCATGTATTTTGATTAGGTTCAGTTATTTTGTGAGTTGTATTGTGTTTTTGGACATTTTTGGATTATTGTCTAGTGCCTTACCGACCTAATAAAATTATTTTATTGCCGTTCAAAAAAAAAAAAAAGGATGGTTGGGTGGTGACGATCTAAAAATCGTCTCCTTCAATCTTAGGGTTCTTTCTCTTGATGTAAGTCCAAAGGTACTTCCGGAATATGAAGAACGACAAAACGAGTGGGGTGATTTGAGATATTTTAGACTGCACTTGACGGTGGTCAAGCTGCCTACGTATCCAATGCTAGGATTGGAATCAAGTCTCCGTAGTTCCTTAGGATGGTTTATATAGAGGGACTTGTGCCCTACAGTTAGCGTGTAACGTGTATGAGATGGGCTCTTAATTACCGTGTTCCCTAAGGAAAAGATTATGACTCGTTAATCTCCTTGATTCTAGGAGATAATTATAGTATTCAAATATTCGTATTTAAGTGATAAAGATTGGAGTCTTAACGACTCGAAATTCTTTCCATAAGTATCAGTTTATTACGCACGTGGGAAATATAATTAAGGGACTGACTCTGGCTGACATGGATGGCCCGAGCTGAACTGACTGACCCTTGAAGGTCGGGGAGAATGGCCGAGCTGGTGTCAGATCGGACTCTTATGCTTGGTAAGTCAGGGACTTAGGCTGACCGATAAGGTTGGTCATCGGTCAGCTAGGATGTAAGCGACGCCCGACCTTAAGAGGTCGGACACGGAACTCGAATCTTCTTATGACCGGTGGTGGTCGGTTCTAAGCACTGGTCGACCTGAAGAGGATGGGGCGAGCAGCCTGACTGTGTTAGTCCGGTTACTGGGATGTCCAGCGCCGTCTCTCTCCTTCTTTAATGTAGAGCCACTAAAATGGTGCCACGTAGGTAGGTACAATTGTTGGCATCGTCATAAGCCCCCTAGACCATCCGACCTTTGGTTGGTTGGCTCGGATCTATCGAGGTGGTGGCTCGACACGGAAACTGAACTTGTGAATGTTGAAATTGAAAAGGAGTTGCCAGGTGGCAAGGCTAGTCACGACGTATTCATAGCTATCCCGGGAATCGAGGCGTCGCTGTCCACTAACTTAACTGAGGGCGTTTTTTGAGATATGTGAGGGGGTTATAACCTCATTGTATCAAACGTCACTTTACACTTCCTAGCTATTATTTGGCTATTACATTTTACCTCGATCTTTTTCTCTCTTAGTACGTTTACGATCATATGTCAGAGGAGGATCCACTTACCCCCAGGACCGAAGCATTCATCAGAGAGTCGTGGACCAGGCCTGTGGTTATCGAAGAAATTCCTTGGGTCCCTCCTCAACCGGTTTCAGCCGCTTCTTCTTCCGTCCCGTCATCAAATACGTTCGATCCTTTCTTCAGGTATAAAATACAAAAGTCTGTCCAGGATATCATGGGGAGTCACGGATTGGCTTCAGTTTTGGCACACAACAGCGTAGAATACATTTGCGAAGAATATGGGATAAAATGGGAGGACTTTGTTCCTCGGCTCCCCGTGGATCCTCGTCCGTTCGCATCTCATCCTCCGGACGGATACTTTGCTATCTACGAGGCCCAGTTGAAGGCGGGTCTGGGATTGCCATTGTGTCCTGCGGTTGTTTCTGTGCTATGTCACTACGGTTTAGGCGTGGCTCAATTAGCCCCTTCTGGAGTCAGGGCAGTGATAGGTTTCGCGAAATTATGTCGCACAGTTGGGGTACGGTTCTCGGCGGGTCTCTTCCGGACCTTCCACCGTATAGCCCAGAGTCCTGGGTTGAAAGGATGGTATCACTTCTCCCGCCGATTGGGAGTAAAGGAAATGATGCCTGAGGGCCCTAAGTACAACGCATGGCGGGGACGTTTCTTCTTTGTTCGAGATGGTGGGGATACTCGACTAGGGCGTTGGAAGATGAGCTCTTTGCAAAAGGACGAGTGTCCGACTCTTCCCGAGTCGGCTCCAATAGATGCTATCCAGAATGCGAGGGTCGTCCGGAGACTGCATGAAATGTCCTCCGAGCTGATTGCTGCAGCTCGTCTAGCCGAGGCTGGTCCCGACCCTTACCTTCCTTTGGATAGCACCAGCCATGACCGGGGTAAGTTTCGTTTCTTTTGTTTTATGTTTCAGGGTGACATAAGTAATATGTCTGTATTCTTGTAGTTAGGATTTTGGCCGGCCTCCAAGCCCCCGGTATTAGGGAGGAGGTGGGACAACAAACCAACAAGGTGGGTGAGACATGTGGACACACTAGTCGACCACAGACTACCAGGATCGTAGGGTCTCGCATCGGGCCTGACACAACTCTTCTGTTAGCCGGACTGGAGGAAGATACACTGGAGGAGGAAGAGGGGCCTGAGATTCCTCTCGTATGAAGATCCTCTGGCTCGAGGCTAAGGGATGCTGACGCAGAAGAGATGGTGGAAAAGAGATGCAGAATTGGTGTGGATCAGACTCAGAGAAACGTGATGAAGGTATGTCTGGGGTTTGTCAAGAGGATGTTGAAGTCCAGGGCGATCTCCAAACTTCGCCTGGTGAGGCCAACCATGCGCAAGATGTTTCTCAGATGTCCGACCTAGATTTAATCGAAGCGGGCTTCGAAGCTTTGAGACACATAAGTTTATCTTTTGTTTCCTTAATACCTTCTTCCTGAGCGATCTTGATTATACATTGTGTACTTTCAGGGGTCGGTCGTAGGTGAAGAAATTTTCAGCCATCTTGCTCATTCGTCTGCTGAAAGGGAGAGAAGGGCTTCCGATCTGAGGTCCAAAGATGATCAAATAAGAGAACTTGAAGAGCGACTATGGTTACAAGTAGAAAGGACGGAGACATTAAGGGCCGAACATGATGCTCTCCTTGAAGAGTTCATGAACGAACTCTTAGAGAAAGAGGCTGAACTAGACGGTCATGTTGCAAGGCTTCGGGGGGGAGCTCTCGGTATCCGAGGCAATTGTTCGAGCTTTCCCTGCTCGTCTACATGAGGTCCTGGCTCAAGCCGTTAGAGATTACAAGGCATCCTCTGCCTTTATTGAATCCTTAAAGCGGCTGCTGAGCCCTGTTGTGAGAAATAGCTATATACTAGGGGTAAACGATTGAAGGGTCCTTCACCCTGACCTCACAATTGATAGCTTGGCCCACTCTGACTTGTATAGCCCTGACGCCGAATCGATATACTCCCTTCGGGTGAAAGAATTTCAAGCGGGGGTGGACCTCGAGGCGAAGTACCCAATGTAGGCTTAGTTTATATATTTTGATAGTATATATTTTGTAGTTCGGTAGTTTTTTTTGTCATTACGCTTTCAGAGTTAATGGAATTTTGAAGCTTTTGTTTTGTTTGACCACCGTGACTTGTATTTGTAGTTTTATTTGAGTGACTGATGTAGTTGCCCCCTAGTATGTCATGCCTATGATTATTTAGGGATGGTATACTAGTGGGTATTATGTATTATTAGTGCAAATAGTTAAATTTTTGTTACAAGGCACCGCGGTAGGGGTCGGATTGGGCCGACCTATCGTATGAATGTTTTGGCGAGTAGGGTCAGGCTGGATTGACATCTCACATGGAGTATTAAGGATGAGTAGGGCCAGGCTAGTGCTGACTTCTGGTCTTAAAGATGCGGAGAGCGGGGCCAGTTCGGTTTGACGCCTAACACGAGCATTGTAATCTGTAATAAACGTTGCCGATAAAGTAAATGATAAAAACAATTTTATTCAAATGGCAAAAAGATAAAACAAAGCTTTTAAAAGAAAAGACCAGCCCTGTATGGATGTTGAAGAGATCTGTTCTAAGGATAGAAATTTCGCAAGTTGTTGACGTGCCAGCTCCTGGGGACGGTCTTCCCCCGAGAGTCGGCCAGCTGATAAGCACCCTTTCCATGTTCTTTGACCACTTTGTAAGGTCCTTCCCAGTTCGGGTCTAATTTGCCCTCGGGACCTTGCTTGCTGACTTTGTTTTTTTGGAGTACCAAGTCTCCTTCCTTAATTTTCGAGTGTTTCGCTCTACTGTCGTAGTACTGAGAAAGCTTTTTCTTGTATTTGGCCATTCGGATAAATGCTACCTCCCTGTTATCTTCTAGGTCATCCTTAGCGTGTCTAAGTTCCAATTCCATATCTGTCTTTGCATGAAGCTCGAGCCTTGGTGAGGGTAATGCGATCTCCGCAGGTATAAAGGATTCACTTCCATAGGCCAGGGAGAAAGGTGTTTCGCTCGTGGCCGTGTTTGGGGTCGTTCGGTAGGCCCATAAGATATTCGGTGGATGTTCTACCCAACTTTCTCAATCTTCTTCGAGCCTTTTCTTTAGGCCGACCTTGATCTGTCGATTGGTTTGTTCAACTTGGCCATTTTCTTGGGGATAGCCTACTGAGGTGAAGTGTTGGGAAATTCCTAATTCGGCACACCAGGATCGGACTCCCTTGTCCTCGAACTGTGTGCCATTGTCTGATATCAAAATACTTTGTCCTCGAACTGTGTGCCATTGTCGGATCTTTCTTGCCAATACTTTGTCCTCTTGCAATATTCCATTGCGGAGATATGATACAATGGGGTCCATCCAGGTATCCTTCTGGATGATAGGTTGGACCTCATAAGCATCGCAGCTTCTTTCCTGCAATAGTTCTACTAGCCATTTTTTTTGTTGGAAACGAAGTTAGACGCTAACTTGGAGAGGGCATCGGCCCGTCGATTATGAGATCAGGGTACTTGCTCAATAGTGACTGTGTGAAAGGCCTTCAGCTGCTCATTGGCTATGGCTAGGTATTTCTTCACAGGCTCTTCCTTGGCTTCGTATTCTCCTTTTACGTGGTTGACAATCAACTGAGAATCGATGTATACCTGCAGACTCTTTGCCCCTAACTTAGATGCTAAAGTGAGTCCGGTGATCAGAGCTTCATACTCGGCTTCATTGTTGGTGCCCGGGAAGTTGAATCGGAGTGTGTAGGGGAATTCTTCACCTTTTGGGCTGATGAGCAGGAGTCCTGCCCCAGCCCCATCTTTGTTAGAGGCTCTATCGACATACAGTGACCAGTATCCGACCTCGGCACTCAATTGACCCTGATCGGCGGTTATGGCTGCTTCTTCTGCTAGGAAATCTGCTAGTGCTTGAGCTTTGGTAGCCATTCGGGGGCGGAAATCCAAATCATAATCGGCTAGTTCTACGACCCATTTTGTTAATCTCCCTGATGTTTCTGGACGAGCTAATATTTGTCGAAGAGGCTGGTCAGTAATTACGACTATCGGGTAAGCCTGAAAATAAGGTCTCAGTTTTCGGGAGGTATGTACTAAAGCTAATACTAGCTTCTCGGCCTTTGAGTATCTGACCTCTGGACCGTGAAGGGCTTTACTGGCGTAGAAAATCGGCTTCTGAACCCTACCATGTTCCTTGACGAGTATAGCGCTTATGGACTCGCCACATACTGCTAAGTAGGCGAACAATGTATCTCCTGGCTGGGGCGAGGTTAATATGGGCAGCTCGGTTAGGTAGGCTTTCAAATCTTCGAAGGCCTGCTGAACTCCTCGTCCCATTTAAACGGGTTAGCCTGTTTTAAGATCTTAAAGAATTGGAGGGCTCGCTGAGCTGACCTAGACACGAAGCGTCCGAGCGCGGCCATCCTTCCTGTTAACCTCTGGACTTCTTTGACGTTCCTTGGTGTTGGCATGGTCCTTAGCGCTTCTACCTTGTCCGGGTTAGCTCTGATACCTTCCTTGGATATCATATAGCCCAAGATTTTTCCGGTCTGAACTCCGAATGTTCATTTTTTTGGATTAACATTCATCTATGAAGTTCTGAGTGCTCCAAAGACCTCCCTTACGTCCATCAAGTATTGCTCTAGGGACTTGCTTTTGATTAGGAGGTCATCTACATACACCTCTATACACTTCCCAATCTGGTCTTCAAATATCTTGTTGATGGCCCTTTGGTAGGTCGCTCCAACATTTTTTAGGCTGAATGGCATAGTCTTGTAACAAAACGTCCCATACTCGGTGATGAATGAGGTTTTTTCGGCATCCTGGGGGTCCATGACAATCTGATGGTAACCCCTGTAAGCGTCTAGGAAACCAAAAACTTTGAACCCAATGGTCGAATCCACCATTCGATCTATATTGGGTAGGGGTAACAGTCTTTGGGGCAAGCTTGGTTGAGGTCTGTAAAGTCTACACACATCCTCCAACTACCTTTAGGTTTCTTTACTAAGACGGGGTTTGCCAGCCAGTCTGGGTAACTCACTTCTCGAATGATGTTGGCCTGGAGCAGCTTGGTCACTTCCTTCTTAACGGCGTTCATCCGCTCTTGTGCGAAATGCCTCTTCTTCTGGCGGACAGGCTTCCGGTTCGGGTCGACATTCAACTGATGCATAGCTAAAGTGGGGGACAGACCAGGCATCTCTTCCGTGGTCCAGGCGAACACGTCCTTAAATTCCTTTAGCAGGGCTACTAGCTGTTCTTTGTGAAAGTCGGGGATCCACAATCCTACCGCGACCGTCCGGTCCTTTCGATCTTCCCACAGGCTTATTTCTTCTGTTTTGTCATCAGAGGACCAAGTTTCCTCTCCCTTGGGCAGCAATTCTTCGATAGGGAGTGGTTCAGATCTGAAAGATCCATCTGCTTCGGACGCGTAGCAGCTTCTCGCCTGATCGTGTTGCCCACGATTTCCACGAGGCCTCCATCGGCCAAGAATCTTAGGCTATTGTGCGCGAGTGACATGACTGCCCGTAAACTGATCAGCGCTGACCGCCTCCTGGCGTAGTGCTTAAACCAGTCCTTAACCGACAGTGTATCGGGTCAAACTGTAGTGCTAGTATGGTGAGTCAGAGTGTCGAATCCTCAGGGAACTTGGTAATTCTTCTACGTGTGGTTAAACACCAAAGAGCTGTTATTAACTCGATCTAAACCGTAATTTTATAACACAGATCACTACTATTCTAGTCAACATAAAATAAATGCGTAATTTAAAAGTTATTCTAATATAATATATATAGATATATAAATATATATAGATGTACATAGATTGCAAAGTATATATATATAGATATAAATATATAGATACCAATATATTTTATAAAACTAACCAAAGTTTATATAATTGAATTATACGATCTTTTCAGTAGACGGAATGTGCTCGATCTTTCCTTTTATTTTAGGTCCAATTGAGTAAATGAAACGGTGCACTCCTGAGGTTAACAATTCCTCCTCACACAAGCGTATGAAATTGTCATATGTCATTGTCATCAGTTCAATCTCCACAACTGCCCCATGCTAATCTCGGTTAGTCTGAACAGGTACCGAGTACAAATCTACCCCGGATAAAAGAGGTTATTCCGTTTGTCAGACGGCCGATGTTATTCAAAAGGCTCCGGTTGTCAGGCGGATCGATTTAACTTTCCGGTGTTAGTTTTAATTAAACTGTTGATTTTAACATTATTACGATCTCGAGCACAATTTTAATAAGATTAATCTTTCCCAAGACAAATCTGCCCCCGGGTAAGAAATAGGATTCCGTAGTCACGCTTTCGCACGGCCAATTTTACCCTCCGGTTTTTCTATCTTTTATCTCATATCCTAACTTCTCTGGTCAGTTCATCGTTAGGTTATATGTTGCGATTCATCTTGGTTAATTACGTCAGTCCGAATATTATCAATACGTTACAGAATAGAAAAAGATTCAATTAACTCAATTTTAGTCAATTTTACTTAGACATCATTCCTTTACCGAAAAGATCGAAATAAAACGATTACATAACTTTGGCTAGTTATTAGAGTTAGCCTAGAAACATTATAACAACGAAAAAGATAAAAACAAACATAAATACTTAAGAAAAGTTACCCGATTACAAATCTGAATCAGAGTTGTATTCTTCCGGACATTACAACAACTTCAACAACACCGAACTTGATAATTTCCCGAGCATTACAACGATACTACGAGATTATTATTTTATTTTTTGGCTTAAGGCCTATTTACAAACTACTAATTAAAAAAGAAAAATAGAAGGAGAATATATATATATATAGAGTGATATATATATATATTGGCACAAACGTTTTGATCTGCAATTGAGCTCCTTTTATAGATGAAACTCCTAGGGCCGGACCGGTCCGAGATTAAGCCGGATCGGTCCGGACTAATGATTACTCCCACCTCCTTGATTGCAATCAGCATGTGCGGATATATATATATATATATATTATATATAATTATTAAACTTCTAAAATTCATATCTCGAGTTTTGGACCTCCAAAAATCATGATTCAAGCGGCATCGGAAAGCTCTCGGGAGAATCTACAACTTTTGTGAAGAACTCTTCTTCAGATAACGTCGTTTTGATGAGCCATTCGTTTGTCGAAGACATTTCTCGATTACCACTTAACCAAATTGATTGGCCACTTGACCACTTAAGCTATTCAATTGACCATTTAAGCTCGTGGCACTCTCTAAATCATTCCAGAGATATGATTAAACTTCAATATGTCGATTCTCGGGGTCTCGGTTTATAAATCTGCAGTAAAATACCACAAATACCCACGTAAATCTGACACGACACACCGATTTACTAAAATCGGTACAAAATTACAACTTTTTATTATTATTACTACTAACTACTCTAAATTATAAAGATTAACATTTCATACTATTTATACCATAATTTCATATATTTTATATAGAATTCGTTGATAAAACATAATAATATAACGTATTTTTAATCATATAAAAGTAGTATATCACGGGGGTAGCCCCAAAATTATACTATAAGGAGATGGTGCCTTAACCATCACGTACTCAACTAGGAGAGTTCGGCTTAAAGGAGGTCGGCCGAATGTAGTAGGGAGGACAATGGTGCCCTCTGGATACACTGGAGGATCGGCAAAGCCGAATAAAGGTGTAGTGGCTGGGGCTAACTCGAAGTTATTTAAGTGCATCAAACATAAAGTAGAGTAGTATAAAACACTAACCGCGCTTCCGGCGTCAATACAAATACGCCTTACCAGATTTCGATCCACCACGGCTTCGATGATGAGGCCACCGTTGTTAATCACCACGGGGATAGAGTCTTCGGTGTAGTAAGCCACATGCTGGAGAAATCTCTGTCTTTTCTAGGGCGTTGTGGTATCGGAGGATCGATCAACAAGGGCCTGGCCGCCGTAGCTACCGGAGATGGTGTTTACGTTCTTCATGTTCAGGCAAATTCCACGAACAAATTACTCCTAAAAAGGAGGCCCTCCTTCTAGCGCCAATTGACGATCCAAAAATATCTCCTTCAATCTTAGGGTTCTTTCTCTTGATGATAGTCCAAAGGTATTTCTGGAATATGAAGAACGACAAAACGAGGGGGTGATTTGAGATATTTTAGACTGCACTTGACGGTGGTCAAGCTGCCTACGTTTCCAATGCTGGGATTGGAATCAAGTCTCCGTAGTTCCTTAAGGATATTTTATATAGTGGGGCTTGTGCCCTACAGTTAGCGTGTATGAGATGGGCTCTTAATTACCGTGTTCCCTAAGGAAAAGATTATGACTCGTTAATCTCCTTGATTCTAGGAGATAATTATAGTATTCAAATATTCGTATTTAAGTGATAAAGATTGGAGTCTTAACGACTCGAGATTCTTTCCATAAGTGTCAGTTTATTACGCACGTGGGAAATATGATTAAGGGACTGACTCTGGCCGACATGGATGGCCCGAGCTGAACTAACCGACCCTTGAAGGTCGGGGAGAATGGTCGAGCTGGTGTCAGATCGGACTCTTATGCTTGGTAAGTCAGGGACTTAGGCTGACCGATAAGGTTGGTCATCGGTCAGCTAGGATGTAAGCGACGCCCGACCTTAAGAGGTCGGACACGGAACTCGAATCTGATTATGACCGGTGGTGGTCGGTTCTAAGCACTGGTCGACCTGAAGAGGATGGGGTGGGCAGCCGGACTATGTTAGTCCAGTTACTGGGATGTCCGGCGCCATCTCTTTCCTTCTTTAATGTAGAGCCACTAAAGAGGTGTCACGTAGGTAGGTACAATTCTTGGCATCGTCAGGTGGGCTGGATTAAAATGTCTTGTTGGGTTGGATCGAATTATATAAGTTCTTTGTGTACCAAATAAACGTGTGAGCACAGCCCACCTACGCCATACACAACTGCGTCATTTGCGGCGAATAACAACGAATGTAGAAATTAATGTTTATTGTGTTTGTTTATGTTTTCTGAATCTTGTTTTATAGAATATCCCTCGATGCTTTTGATCCTCGTCTTACTTTGTTAAAGTGTCCCACATTTGGAACTTCCTTTACCTCATAGCCTAAATTTCGAGATTGATGACCCTTCTATTATATGGGTTTGAGCTTATATTTTAAACATGCCTATATAAACATGTCATGTATGAATTGATAGGTGATCATTCAGAACAATAGACGTATTAAAGAAGCTCTAGTAGTAACATATACTGTGCATTTGGAAATCTCCAAAATTTGTCTATTCAATGTTTACATTGTGATGGCAAACATAAACAAGGACGTATAACAACGGATATATGAATATTCTTATTATGAATCTGTTGTTTTCTCTCACAGGACACTCATGAATTGCGAGAAGGTATGAACATATGCGGTGGCATGATTTATATGCGTCCCACTAATGGATCAAAACTACTAATGAAAAAATGGATTGAAGAGATTAGGGCTCAACCATGGATTGAAGGAAAAAACACTAATGGCCAGCCCGCATTCAACAAGGCTTTGATGAAAACCATTGGGCAAGTAAATTCGTATGTGCTTCCACAAACAGCATTTCCACCAGGTCGTTTGTATTTCAATAATGCAAAATGGGTTAAAGGAAATAAAGGGAGGCTCGTAATTATACACAATAATTGGATTGTCGGATTGGAGAAAAAGATACAACGTTTCAAGAATTATGGATTATGGATGGTGGATGATCATATATCGGATTCTCAATGAAGTGTTGGCCATATAAAGTTTGTGGTTTTCTTTATGTTTATTTTTTGAAAATTTTGTTTGGGAAAACAATATTACCAAAACGGTTGTGGTGGCAACTATATTACACCATTCGTTATGACAGATGAGGAAATTAATACTTTTAAATGGTTATTACGTGTACTACACTTTTTTGCTCAAAGTTGAAGGATTTCTGCTGATGGCATTGGAATTTTCTTATATTACGATGGTTGTATGTTAGTCATACCAATTGATATTTATTAAACCCACTTATTTTTACTATGTTCTACCTAATAAGATGACGTGGCCAGATCAATTATCATATATGTGACATTCACACAACAGAGCTACGAGCACAAAAACACCTCGGTGTATCGTTCAGATGATCTCCCAGTGTCATTTGCCCATATTTCCATACAAGTGTTTGAAGCTCGGTCTCAACATGATAAAACTCAGTCTCAGCCCAATGGAGATCGGAGCTCAACATCTAAGCTCGAAAGCCCAATTGGCCTATCAGTTACCTGGTTGGTATGGAAATATCTCCGGTAAAGGATCACAACCCAGGTCGCCCTTATTATTCTTACAACGGACACAACGCAGGTCTATCCTGCCTTCAGCCCACATCTGACTCAAACATGCATTAGGTAGAAGACAATCATCCTCCTGCAATAACTACTCGGACAAACCATTTATTATGGTTGGACCCCAATCTCATTGAGAAATCTTCATATGGAAGGCCACTTTCCTCAACAAACATGTAAAATGATTTCATACTTTGTCGGTCTCGAGATAAAGGCTTGGAACAAGTTCAGAGGGTCAAATGAACTTGTTCGATTTTAAACTTCTTAAGATCTTTTTAACTTTGTTGAACTTGTCAAAGTTATGCAGCGGAAAATTAAAGACGTTTTAAATTTGTTTTAAAAACTTGTGATAGATGTGTTATGACGGATCGATCAAGAAGCGATGGTGATTGTGAGTAAATATATAAGAATAAGAAGCAAACAAACACAGAAACAAGAAGAACACAGATTTAACGTGGTTTCCGGCAATGTGCCGACTACTCCACGGAAAAACGAGGATATTTTATTATCAATAGAAAGTTACATCAAGTTACAAATTAATACAGACGGTATTTATAGCCTTGGGAATCCAACCCTAACCGACTAAACAGTCAACCCAATAAATGACTGAAATACCCCAGAAGTAACTCCACTGACTTAGGAAACCATGCAGACGTGTTCCTTAAGCCTGCTGACCCTCAGTAGACTTGCCTGCAGTAGGCTTGTCATCAGCAGACTGATCAACCCTGCTGCTGCCTCAAACGAACACCAGATTCAGCAGATGCTTCATGCTCTGCTGACCACCATAACCTCCACAGACGCTGCTGAATGCCACACTCAGCAGATCAGACTCAGTAGCATAGTTTAAGTCACCATTACAAATATCGACATTGACATCAACTTCATGCAAACTGACCAGATGCACAACCAAGTTCCAGAAATCCTCTTTGTCTTAAAATTTGAATATCTCAGCAGACCCTCATCATCAGCTGAGTATTCCCAGATACAAACTAACAGCTTTGGATATTTAGCAAGTCCAGACACAACTGAAACTTGCCCATTGGTACTGGTTTAGTGAACATATCAGAATGATTGACATCAGTGCTGATCTTCTCCACTTTAACCCTCCCCTCATTTCTTAGAAAATGATACCTAACATCAATGTGCTTGGTTCTCTCATGATGAACCTGATCCTTAGCAAACATATTGCACTAAGACTGTCACAATCCACATTGGCTTGATCTTGATGCAGACTCAGATCATTGACTAGCCCCTTTAACCAGATTGCCTTCTTTTCTGCTTCTGTCAGTGCCATATACTCTGCTTCAGTTGTAGATAATGTCATTGTACCCTATAAAGTTGCCTTCCAACTTACCACTGAATCACCCAAGGTAAACACATACCCAGTCATAGACCTCATGTTGTCCACATCAGTAGCATAATCAAAATCACAGTACCCTGTGACAAAACATTGAGTACCACCTTCATAAATGAGTCCAATATCTGATGTACCCCTAAGGTACCTTAATATCCTCTTTACTGCTTTCCAGTGTTCCTTTCAGGCTGAGCCATAAACCTGCTGACATCATTGACTTCCTGAGCCAAATCAAGCCTAGTACAGACCACGGCATACATAAGACTTCCTACTGCTCTAGCATATGGAACTCTTGACATGTATTCTTCCTCTTCAGCTGACTGTGGAGCGAACACAGTAGACAAATGTAGATTTGGTGCCATAGGAGTATCTATAGGTTTGCCTGCTAACATGCCAAACTTGGATAATACCTTTTCAATAAAGCCATGATGAGACAAGAACAACTTCCCCTACTTACTATATCTATAGATCTCCATCCCTAAAATTTTCTTTGCATTCCCCAAATCCTTCATCTCAAATTCAGCTTTGAGCTGATTCTTCAGATCTTGAATGTCAGACTTGTTTACGGCAGCTATCAGCATATCATCTACATACAGCACTAGATAAATGATTAAACCATTCTTCAACTTGTTGTGATGCACACAACAATCATATGGACTCCTGTTATAACCCTGCTGAATCATATAGCTGTCAAACTTCTTATACTACTGCCTTGGAGCCTGCTTAAGTCCATAAGGACTTCTTCAACTTGCACACATATCCTTCTTTTCCAGGAATTTGGAAACCCTCTGGCTGAGTCATATAAATCTCCTTATCTACATCTCCATGTAGAAAGGCTGTCTTCACATCCAATTACTCAAGTTCAAGATTCTTATGTGCCACTATTGCTAACAGCACCCTGATGGAAGTATGTCTGACCACTAGAGAAAATATTTCTTCATAGTCTACCCCCTCTTTCTGACTGAACCCCCAAGCAACCAAACGTGCCTTATATCTATAACCCTCAGTAGATGTCATTCCTTCCTTTTTCTTGAATAACCATTTGTAAGTTACCACCCTCCTGTCTTGTGGTGGTTTGACCAAATCCCAAGTCTTATTCTTCTGAAGTGACTCCATTTCTTCTCCCATAGCAAGAATCCATTGGGATGCCTCAAAACATGTCACAGCTTCCCTCTAAGTGTTAGGTTCAAAACCATACACTTCTTCAGCTACCTGTAGTGCATACCTAACCATATCCTCCTCAAACCCATATCTTCTTGGAGGTCTAATATTGGTCCTCCTAGCTCTGCTGAGAGCTATACCCTACTGACCAACATCAGCAGTTTGAGTCTCTGCTGACCCTTGTTCAGCAGACTGGCTTGGATCCTGTTCTGGATCTGCTGACTGTTGACTATCATCTGCTGACTCTTTTAATCCAGCAGGTTCTGATTGAAGCTCCACCTGTTTGTCAACCTTCCCAGTCTCAGATCCAATTTCAGATTCAGATGTGGCTCTGACAGATGAGTTAAGCATAGAGTTTTCATCAAAGACTACACTCCTGCTGAGTATAACCCTATTTTCAGCTGATGACCAGATTCTATACCCCTTAACTCCATCTCCATATCCATCAAACACACCCTTCTTGGCCCTAGGCTCCAATTTACCCTCACTGACATGGTAGTAGACAGTACTTCCAAAAACCTTAAGTCCGGAGTAGTCTGCTGACATTCCTGACCAAACTTCAAGTGGTGTTTTAAGTTTGATCCCAGTGTGAGGCCCCCTATTGATTAAGTAGCATACTGTACTGACAGCCTCTGCACAAAATCTTCTTGCTAGACCAGAATTAGAGAGCATGCACCTTGCCATCTCCAGAAAAGTTTGATTCATTCTTTCTACAACACCATTATACTGTGGAGTATCTCTAACTGTATAGTGCCTATCAATGCCTTCATTCTTGCAAAATTCATCAAACTCAGACCAACATAATTCAAATCCATTATCAATTCTAAGTCTCTTGATCTTCCTCCCTGTCTGATTTTCAACCAAAGCCTTCCACTACCTGAAGTTCTTGAATGCTTCACTCTTCTGCTTCATCATAATTACCCAAACCATTCTTGAATAATCATCTATAAAACATACAAACTACCTATGACCACCCAATGACTCCACCCTTGAAGGTCCCCAACAATCAGAATGGACATGATCAAGGGTCCCTTTTGTGATGTGGATTGCTTTTGGGAACTTGCTCCTATGTAGTTTCCCAAACATATAGTGTTCACAAAATTCCAGCTCATTGACCATATGTCCCCCAAGTAGATCAGACTTAGACAAAATTTTCATCCCTCTTTCACCCATATTTAATCACATTTACAAATTAGTCAGTTCTGACTGGTGAACCTATGATGATGCAACATCAACAGAACCTGATACAGTGACCCTTGTAGTATGTACAATGTCCCCTGCTTGATACCCTTCAGAATCACACTTGACCCTTATAGACATTCACCCATCCACCTTCACCCCTGAACTTGAACCCTTTGTTGTCCAGTAGACTAAGTGATATCAAATTCTTGGTCATTTGTGGAACATGCCTAACCTCATTCAATGTGCAGAATTTACCATCATGTGTCCTAAGTTGGATTGATCCAATCCCAATTATTTTGCATACCTTGCTGTTGGCCATAGCAATATGACCTCCATCAACCGGCTGATAAGTTGAAAACCACTCCCTGTTTGGACTCACATGATAAGATGCCTTAGTGTCCAGAATCCACACATCTCTGTGCCCTACTGACTTTGAAACTACTAAGGCCAGATCTTTTTCAGAGTTGGTGTCATGTTCTGCCAAAGCAACTGTACCCTGCTGAGAACCCTGCTGTTTCTTCCTCTTTGGACATTCATTTGTCCAATGTCCCTGCTTCTTGTAGTAATTACAGATATCCTTAGCTTTAGGACCCTTGGAATTCTTCTTGAATTTCTTATTTCCAAAATTTCATGGCCCTCTGCTAACTCTACTGGCCACCAACCCAGCAGACTGACTATCTGTCCCAGATCCAGATGCCTTATGGCGTAACTCTCGAGCATGGAGTGATGACCTTACATCCCCCAATGATACTGAGTCCTTCCCAACAATAAAGGACTTGACAAAGTTCTCATATGATGCAGGCAATGATACAAGTACAATCAATGCAGCATCCTCATCTTCAATCTTCACATCATCCTTAAGTTAAGCAATATCGTGTTCAACTGGTCTAGATGATCCCTTAGCTGAGTACCCTCATGCATAAACTAAACAGGCGTTGTTTCAACAACAACTTGTTGGTTATAGACTTAGTCATATACAGACTCTCTAGTTTGGACCACAACTTCTCAGCAGTGTCCTCTTCAGCAACCTCTGTGATTATATCATCTGACAAGCACAACATGATTGTTGAATGTGCTTTCTCCTCCAGACTGGCTCTCTCAGCAGCACTTCCTTCTGTTGATTTAGACAAGGGACCCCATAATCCTTGTTACTTCAACAAAGCACGCATCTTGATCTGCCATAAATGAAAGTTGTTCCTTCCTGTAAACTTGTCAATCTTAACATTTAAAGCAGACATCTTTCACACCAGAAAAGCTTGTGTAGATCCCAAATCCTAGCGTCAATTATGACCTTGGTGCCAATCTACCTTGCTTAGAACAGATAAACAGATTTCTTGATGAACCTGGACGCTCCGATACCAGTTTGTTATGACGGATCGATCAAGAAGCGATGGTGATTGTGAGTAAAGATATAAGAATAACAAGCAAACAAACACAGAAACAAGAAGAGCACAGATTTAACATGGTTTCCGGCAATGTGCCGACTACTCAACGCACAAACGAGGATATTTTATTATCAACAGAAAGTTACATCAAGTTAAAAATTACTACAGACGGTATTTATAGCCTTGGGAATCCAATCCTAACTGACTAAACAGTCAACCCAATAAATGACTGAAATACCCTAGAAGTAACACCACCAACTTAGGAAACTATGCAGACGTGTTCCTTAAGTCTGCTGACCCTCAGCAGACTTGCCTTCAGTAGGCTTGTCATCAGCAGGCTGATCAACCCTGCTGCTGCCTCAAAAGAACACCAGATTCAGCAGATGCTTCATGCTCTGCTGACCACCATAACTTCCACAGACTCTGCTGAATGCCACACTCAGCAGACCAGACTCAGTAGCATAGTTTAAGTCACCATTACAAGATGAAATAAAAGTAAAAGCAGTGCTGAAACTAATGTGTGGAAAGTAAATATGCACAAGTTTTCTATCAAAGTTCGAGGTAGTGTAATCCTCTACGTCTTATTTTCTTCTATGATAAGGAGGAATTCAATATCGTTCTTTTTTACACCAGTTAAAACAGTGACAATAGTACTTGACAACCTCAGTTGCTTCACTATCTGAGCTACTAGTCATTCACAACTCTCTCAGCTGCTTCCCTGACTAACTATGTTGTTTCTTTCAATGTAATCTTCAACATCAATCACACAAACTCCTTCACAGCCTCAACTTATGCTTCACTAGCTAAATCTCTGTCCTTCACAACTTCACAGATAAACTCATGTAAATAAATCAAATTGGATCGAGTGAGAGTTGGATCAACATAGAGTTAGTCTTAGAAGCATTTGTCGAACACTTTCAACCAAAAGTGGTTGAAAATGGTTACAACTGATTAGAGCGGTTGCAACTGATTATGATGTATTTTAGCAACAACTGATAGCAATATACAGTAGTAGGAAATCATCTGTAACTTTAATTCAGTACAAAATTAATATAAAAAAAAGGGATGCTTAACCAAAATGGAAGCTTTTGGTTTCCTAAACCAAAAGGCATCTTCCAAAACCAAATTTGGTTTCGGCCTGGCCACTTTCCAAAATCAAAATTTTGGAAGTGGCCTAGGCCTAGGCCTTTTACAAATCAAATATTTGAAAAGGACCTAGGCCTATTCCAAATCAAAATTTGAAAAGGCCAAATAGTTTTGGTTTAGGCCTGGCTACTTTCTAAAATCAAAATTTTGGAAGTGGCCTAGGCCTAGGCCTTTTACAAATCAAATATTTGAAAAGGGCCTAGGCATTTTCCAAATCAAAATTTGGAAAGGCCAATATTTTGGTTAATATGCCACTATGGTTTTCCAATGACCCAAACTATTTGAACCATTGGTTGGCCATACGACACAACTAAACAAATGAGATATCTATGCACAATAAATATCACAAAACGAAAAGGGTCGATCTCCCCGTTGGAAGAGGACAGCCGACGACGGCCGCCCTAAAGCCGCCGCCACCGCAGAGGAGGGGGCCGCCGCCAGTCGGCCGAGCCCCCCAATCGTTTCCTTTTTTTGTTTTTTGTTTTAAGTGACTCGTGATTTAAATCTTGCATCTATCGATTAATTACTGCTCATAGTTCACGTGTCCGGCCTCTATCGCTAATCCACACGAACTCCTCACCGGAATCCTCCTTGGATTCCTATTGGAATTAAAACTCCAGTTCCTAGACCAACCTTTTTCTCCTCTCACAAACTCACTATAGGATGCTCCCTATTTTACACAAGAACTATGAGCTCTTGCAATTGTGATGTACAAAAAAGCTTGACACCCACCTCTTATTTATAGCTAGAGGTGGCGCCCCATATGTGTGTAGGAGAAGAAAACATTTTCCCAATAAAATAAGGAAAATCTTCTAGATTGAAATATTTCTTTTATTATAATTAATATTGCCAATATCATATAATGAATATAATTATCTTATTACCATAAATCTATTTCTCCAAAATCAATTAATATCTTATATTAATATTATGGTAATCTTATTAATTAAAACGCACAATCCAAGTGTATCTTATACCCTAGGAGGTGGCGCCCCATTAGTCAATAAATTGACTTCCGGAATATTCTTTAATTAATATAATTTGTATATAACCAATATCTTGTATTTTATTTATTCATAATAAACAAATACTACCATATTAATTTACCACTATAACCTTTATAGTCTAGAGATAAACTTTTCCTATTTGGTTATCAACTATAACCGTATTTTAATCCGACTCGAAGTTCATATGTGTGTGACCCGATAGGCTTCCGAATATGTTGTCCGTAGACACAAAGTTCAATTTACTAAAATTCCCTTCATGCCTAACGATCACGGGATAGCGTCTAGCAACACACCGTCACCCCCAATCATCGAAAGAGTCAAAAGCAATAACTACTACCTTTCATGTGAAGCAGTTACCGTGTAACTTACAATATATATCCTATCGCTATAATAATATCCATACGATCGTATCTCGAGTGTCAATACATTAATGATCATATCTTATAATCTGGATATCCTACTCTCTCGGGATAACACATTTACTCCCACTTTTCAAAGATTCTCGAGAGCTAGATATTCCTTATAAAAAGGCCATTTCGGATATTCGATCCCAATCATAGGATACACGATTTCCATACAACCAATCATGTATACTCCGCATGCTTCAATATCATACCCAATCACTACCGCATGATCGCCCCGTGGCTAGGGAAAATCTCAATAGTGTCAAAGCATGACAATTCACACCGTGATGCCATGAAGACTCCGGTCAAAAGGACAATTACACAACCGCCACATAGTGTGACACTTAATGTAAGTGGGTCAGTCTAACATATGCATTCTCTAATACACGTCCATGTATAGTCCAAGTGTCTCTACACTTCGATAGACGAGATCTATCCTTACCTTCTATAAGATAGAAGACATCAAATACGTGCTAGTCTGATTATACTATCAATGTCCCATTTGACAGTACATAAGACTAGAGACATTTAAGTACCAAACTTGTTAGAGTGATTAGAGATCTAATCAACCATAATCACTATCATGGTTTCTCTATCACAGTTTGAAACTTGGGACATTACTATATATATACAACAATAATATGAAGATAAACAATATATATAATAACATATGTACTTTTATTAATCATAATAAAGTTATAACATGAACTAAATACACAGTAAATGACCCGACCCGGTCGGATCCGGTTCAACTCGATTGGGTTTAGGACACCTTTCCAACAGCTTGTGCCTTAGCAATTGCACGTAGCGTGTCCTATATGATTGTCGTGCTCCTTAAAGAAAAGATATTGCTAATTCGATCCCCTTGATTTTAGGAGATAATTATGGGCATATTTTAATGCCAGGATCAGAGTAGTTATGATTAAGGATTCTTTCCATATTTATCTGATTTAGCGTACACGTAGAGAGTTTGGTCCGAGAAGGACCTAGGCCGATCTACCGAGGTCGGGCGCGAAAAGGTTGATCATGCACGCCTGCCGACCTACAGAGGTCAGAGGAAGGTGACCGAGCTCATGCAGCTCGGGTACTGAGGGTTCTGGCCCCGGAGGGGGACTTTTCCCTATCTTTATTTAGTGCTCGGAGGCTATGGGGATGACACGTGGCGAGGTGCTGATCCGACCTCCGTCTGGTACATAATAAAAAAACAAAATACGAACTACGTGTCATCATTAAATAAAATTAACTTTAGAATCTCGCAATTTGTGTTTAAAGAACTACAATTAAGCGCTTATATGGGGCAATATTGATGGTATAATTAATATAAAGTTGACTTACATCATTTACACCCAAATAGCTTTTGATCATTCCGAGCAAAAATAAAATGAAAATGAACCCACAAAACAATATGCAATCAAATTAAAGATGTGCTCATCCGAGGATTCAAAAAAAGGTACATATCAACCTATGGCCATTAGCGATCCATTACTTGTAGATTGAACTGTACCATGTTAATTCGAACCGAATGTAGTTTTATACTGATTGGTAAATGGAGAACGCTCGGACTCGGGAAGAATACTTCGCATTGGATGTTTTCCCAACGGTCTATATTGGGATAACATCGACTTGAACGATTTTCCCAAGGCCGAACTGTCTCAGATTACTTCTTCTGTTTGGCGTTAATTTATGCATTTCTTGAAATTGGCCACTTCTTTGTATGCTATTGTAAATTATTATTGGAAGAACGTAGTTTGAAGAGAGTAGCTAGGACATGAAGCATTAGATCATTATAGTTAACTAGCCGGAGCACAATGGTTGCATAGTGAGGTCATATTTTGTCGCAATTTAATACGTTCTTAATTAAGTTATTCTAACCCGAGCATGCTAGACTTTTAACTAGGCAAATGGATATAGAGTCCGAGCATGATCTATATAGTAACCAAATTAGAGAGATACACGACGAATCAATTCGGTTCTTGACATTAATTAATGATAAAATTGTATGAATCAATATTCGACGACGATTAGGGAAGAATTAAATTGCATGATTCGATCTACATTCTCGTACATTGATTGAACTTGTTCATAATTGATAGTTCTCGATTTATTTAGGGGGAGTGGTTTAAAAAGACAAAAAAAATGGGAGAAAATAAGAATCAGGACAGTGGAAAGGTAAATTGGGTGATAAGGACAAATCTATTGTTCATAACCTCAAATCCACTGTTCGCTACAGTAGAACTGACCTCAAATCCAATATTCCACTATTTTTGTGTTTTCTACAAAATTGACCTCGAAAATAACGTTGAAAAAAATATCAAATGAGATGTCTAAATAAAGAGGCCATGAAGAGGAAAAATATGATGAAAGAATTATCATCGTTCGACAATCAGATCAAAAGATATATTCGTTTTTGTAGTTGAATACGAAAGAATATAAATCACAGTGGAATAAAGATGTTCTTTTTACCCAGAAAAATATTCCACTGTTCTATTTGCATATTTCTATGTTCAAATTGTCATTTTTGACCATAAACCCATTTATTTATAGACCACCCACTTTCATAATCCAAGGTTTGTTGCAAATTTTGCATAATTATCGAACGAGTATATGTGGGAACGAACTTGCTCCCAAATTATGCTATGCTGCAGTTGATATAATCCGCTTGCTAGTGTAGTCGTGATTCTAATCATCATGAGCCTAAGGCCTACTCAGAGTTTGTGAGAAGAGTTTTGACGTCTAGTTTAGCTTTCCAATAGATAAGACATAATGTTAGACTATACATAATATTATGTAAATATTTTGTAATTATTACCGTATATTCTGTAGTATCCTATAATTAATACTGAGATTGCATTACTGTAATTAGCCATAGGAATCAATTGTATATATTGTGGAACGATATCAATGAATGACAAGGGGAAAATATTTATTACATGGTATCGGAGCCAAATCTGTGTGAATCACTCGATTTTCCAAAATCTCTGCCATTCTCAAGCTCCCTCCTTTCTCATTCCTCTTTCGACTTCTCTATCACCGGCATGAGAGCTTTGTCAATATACCACTATTGACAAGCCCAATTTCAAGTCATACCACTCCATTGTCGATATACCACTCCTATTTTCGCGTTTTAGGTGTTTTTGGAACCAAACTAAACCCTAATTGGGAAGGGGGAACCCAATAGGGGAAGTATGTACCTTAAGATCGTGCACATTTGTGAAAAAAATGGGAGAAAATCGCGTTCCAAAATTGTTTTTTTTTTGCCTTGGGTGGTATATCCACAAATTCACCCAAAAAGTGATGGGCTTCCATGGCAGACCAAAACAAATTCCACCCTGCCCTCGCCGTCAACAACATCAAAAACTTCGTTCCCATCACTCTTGAAATGGAGAAAGTCCAATACTCTTATTGGGCTGAGCTATTCAAGATTCATTGCCGAGTCTACAAAGTACTTGATCACATCATCCCCCTTTCAAAAAAGCTGCTTGAAAAGATACCGGAAAAGATGCTGGAAAATCTGCTGCTGCTCAAGATGTTGATGAAGACCTATGGTCACGACTAGATGCAGTCGTGTTGCAATGGATTTATGGCACAATTTCCAATGATTTACTCCACACGATCATTGAACCCGATGCCACCGTACAGAAAATATGGGAACGACTAGAAAGTATTTTTCATGATAACAAAACTCAACGGGAAATCTATTTGGAAAATAAATTTAAAGATATGAAATTGGATGACTTCCCTAACGTTTCAGCCTACTGTCAGGAGCTGAAAACGCTTGCCGATCAGCTAGCCAACGTGGGTGCACCGGTCGATAATCAAAGGCTTGTCCTTCAGCTCATCACCGGCCTCAACGAAAACTATGATGGGGTTGCCACCATCCTGCACCAAAGCAACCCTCTACCATTATTCTACGAGGCACGCTCCAAGCTTATCCTTGAACAGACCCGGAAGGCAAAATGAACCACCACTTAACCCAATACCACCGACTCGGCCGTCCTCAATCATAGCAGCCCGGTTGATAATAGAAGAAATTCTGGTTCTGGTGGCTCTCGGCGACACAATAGGCAACAACGCAGACAAAATTCTTGTTGCGGTCGTGGTGGCCGGAACTCCGGCAGAGGATGCGGTGGTCGTGGCAATTCGCATCACCAATCATCTGGTCAGCAACAACATCAACAACCCCGACCTTGGCAGGAGCAGTCACCATGGAGCAACTATCCAGCTTTTCCACCATGGGCAGCATGGGGCTCGTGGGATGCTCCCCCTTGCCCATATCCAACTGCTGCATGGTCTCGACCTCCGCCGCAGCAAGCAGGTATTTTGGTCAGCTGGCCTCACCAAGCGTACGCTGCTCACGCCCAACAACAAGCAGAAAAATCAACTTATGCGCCTACAGATATTGAGGCCGCCATGCATACGATGTCGCTTCACGCTCGTGATGCAAATTGGTATTTCGACACCTGTGCAACCTCTCATATGACGTCCTCTAACGGTGCTCTATCCTCTTATTTCAATTCGAGCAATTCAAATCATAATATTGTCGTTGGTAGTGGACAGGTTATTCCAATCCGTGGTTATGGACACACATCCCTCCCCCCCACCACACCCACCATTATTTTTATGCAATGTCTTACATGCTCCTAAACATATTTGTGCGCCGTTTCACCTCTGATAATAATGTATCTGTCGAATTTGACCTGTTTGGTTTTTATGTGAAGGACCTATGAACGAGGATGCCAATAATGAGATGTAATAGCACCGGTGACCTTTATCCACTTACTTCCACCATCAATCACTGCTCTCCCTCCACTTTTGTCACTCAATCTCCCATGTTATGGCATAACCGATTAGGCCACCCTGGAGCCTCCGTATTACGCTCTCTTCAACAAAATAAATTTATTTCATGTTCCCTTTATTGCATTCCACTGTTTGTGAGTCTTGTGTTTTTGGAAAACAGGTCAAACTACCGTTTATTTCTTCTACTTCTAGTACTGCATTGCCTTTTGACATAATCCATAGTGATTTATGGACTTCACCTATTTTAAGTACTGTTGGACATCGTTATTATATTCTGTCAGTGAATGATTTTTCTGAATTTTTTATGGACATTTCCCATTGGTCACAAGTCTCAAGTCTTTTCTATTTTCTCATCGTTTAATACTACAATCAAAACGCATTTTAATACCTACATAAAAAGCCTGCAATGCGATAATGGAAGGGAATACGACAATGATAGATTTAAAACCTTTTGTCAAGACCACGGTCTCATATTTCGATTCTCGTGTCCACACACATCCCCTCAAAACGGCAAAGCTGAATGCACTATTCGCATGATAAATAACTTAATTCGCACGCTTCTCGCTCATGCGTCTCTGCCACCTTCTTTTTGACACCATGACCTTCAAATGGCCACGTATCTATTAAACATCACTCCACATAAGTCTTTAGATTATTAAACACCCACTCAAATCCTCTATCACCGGATTCCCTCATATACACATCTTTGCATTTTCGGTTGCTTATATTACCCTCTCCACCCTCCCACCACGATCAATAAACTACAACCTCGGTCCACTCCGTGTGTCTTTTAGGGTTACCCGTCCAACCATAGGGGATATAAGTGTTATGATCTATCCACCAATAAAATCATCATATCTCGCCATGTCACGTTTGACGAGTCAAATTCGCATTTGCCACTTTCCAAAACCCCTCGGCAAACTCCTATAATTTTCTCAATACTCCAGTACACCCCCTGCTTCTTCATAAACTTCAATATCCAAGTCCATCTCATCCCATGTGGAGCCCGTTATCCCTCTTGCGGTCCAAATCCCAAGCCCAGCCGGTTTTTCCTCCATCCAGCCCACCTAATCCTTCCTCCCCCATCCGGCCCTCCCCTCCTCGGGCCCTATCTCCCTTATCCCTTACCTCCTTATGAGCCCACTTCACCGCAAACTCCTCCTACAATGGCCCAGCCCAACACCGCCTCTCCCTGGACCATGGCTACACAGGCTATGCACGGCATCTTCAAACCCAAGCAACCATATAATCTCTCCATCTCCGTCACTCCCTCCCCTCTACCTCGCAACCCGACCGTTGCACTGTCCTACCCGAATTGGAAAGCCACCATGCAAGACAAATTTAATGCTCTTATTGAAAATAAGATGTGGGATTTAGTAACTCGTCCTTCTAATGCCAATATTATTCATTCCATGTGGATTTTTAGGCATAAAAAGAATTCTGACAGTTCTTTTGAGCGGCATAAAGCCCGTCTTGTAGGTGATGGCAAGTCTCAGCAAGTTGGAGTGGATTGTGATGAGACATTTTGCCCGGTTGTCAAACCGGCCACCATACGTGCACTTCTTAGCATTTCCCTGTCCAAATCTTTTTCCATTCACCAGTTTGATGTTAAAAATGCATTCCTCTATGGCGAGTTACATGAAACTGTCTATATGCATCAACCTATGGGATTCAGGGACCCCGTCCATCCGGACTATGTCTGCCCACTAAAGAAATGTCTCTATGGTCTCAAACAAGCCCCTCATGCTTGGTATCGACGCTTTGCGGATTATGTTTCTTCTATTGGCTTCACACACAGCAAATCTGATCATTCTCTATTATTTGTCGCAAGGGCACTGACATGGCCTACCTCCTTTTATATGTTGATGATATTATACTCACCACCTCCTCTGACAGGCTGCGGACCTCTATTATGTCACTTCTTGCATCAGAATTTTCTACGAAGGATTTGGGTCCACTTAGCTATTTTTTGGGCATTTCGGTTACACGTCATGCAAGTGGTCTATTCTTAAGCCAACGCCAATACGCTGAAGACATTATTGACCGGGCTGGCATGTCCTCGTGCAAGCCCGCCCTCACCCCCGTTGACACCCAGTCTAAGCTTAGTTCATTCACGGGTTCTTCCTATGACGATCCCACCCATTATCGCAGCTTAGCAGGGGCCTTACAATACCTTACCTTTACGCGACCGGATATCTCTTATGCAGTACAACAAATATGCCTTCACATGCATGCTCTCACTGATGCTCATATGACCGCTCTTAAACGCATCATGCGTTACGTTAAAGACACTATCCATTATGGCTTGCATCTTTACTCATCTAGCTTCTCCGGTCTTCTCTGTTATACTGATGCGGATTGGGGTGGTTGTCCTGACACCCATCGTTCCATCTCTGGATATTGCGTGTTTCTCGGTGATAATCTCATCTCTTGGTCCTCAAAACGCCAACCCATCTTGTCCTGCTCAAGTGCCGAGGCCGAGTTTCGAGCAGTTGCCAATGTTGTTTCAGTATCATGTTGGATTCGTAATTTACTACTGGAACTTCACTGTCCCGTCGACAAAGCTACACTTGTTTATTGTGATAATGTCAGTGCGGTATACCTTTCTGGCAATCCGGTTCAACACTAATGCACCAAACACATCGAGATGGATATTCACTTCGTTCGAGAGAATGTCGCCCGTGGACAAGTTTGTGTTCTTCACATCCCTTCTCGGCATCAACTCGCGGACATTTTTACAAAGGGTCTCCCACGGGTTCTCTTTGATGATTTTCGCACTAGCCTAAGCGTCCGTGAACCTCCCACCTTGACTGCGGGGGAATGTTATACTATACCAAATATTTTGTAATTATTACCGTATATTCTGTAGTATCCTGTAATTAATACCGAGATTGCATTACTGTAATTAGCCATAGGAATCAATTGTATATATTGTGGAACGATATCAATGAATGACAAGGGGAAATATTTCCTACACATAACATAGAGAGCAATCAAAAAGCATTAGCATACTGAATCTATCTTCTATGTTCTTCGTAGAATTGATTTTCAATTAACGACATAAAATACTGAATCTATGAAAAGAGCATTTCGATACTAATCTTTTCGTTCCTAGATGGAAAGTAAGGTTAATCAAAAAGCTTCAGGCCAATGCGAATATCTTCACAACGCTGGACTTGAGGTATATGATAAGCAGGACTATTAATCCGTGAAGCATTTCTGCATGCATAAAAAGCCGGTGCATACTGGTAACAAGGTTCCATTGATAAAGATTTCCAGCATGGTGGATTAGGGGTTTCACCTCCATGAGGTGTGTCAAGTATCCATGGACGTAAACCGCCTAAACTTTGTGCTATATAACCGAATGTTGAATTCCCGGTTGTCATCAACTTATCAGAATAGCTCAATAGATACAATTCTGCCACTGCTTGTGTATCGTGCATTAAATTCTGGCTCTTTTGGTATTTATCAGCACTCGGTTGGTGAAAGGTGATCGCTTCTCCAGTTGTTGTTCCATAGTTGATGTACATGTTTCTTATTTTTTCAAAGTGACGAGTCGATAATGACGTTATTAAAACAGCTTTTGTCTTTTGATGACTATTGGAAGATTGTTCGATGACCACACGTTGAGTTCTGTTACTGATGTCTGGCAATATATTCTCACTTACTGCACAAGCCAGAGTCTGGTCCACAAGCGGGGCTTTATCATGACTTCCGACTCTTATTTGGATGCCTAAGATTTCATCAGCTTTGGCCAAATATGCATCATAGTACCTTGTAATAATCCCCCATGCAGAGTTAGACGGATGGAAAAGATACCTACCCAAATGGTGGAAGACGGTTTCTTTTTCTGGAAAAAGATTGTTAAGTTCTTCCTGAAAAGATGGGATTAAGAAAAGGGACGGCAAAAAGTACTCTTCGGTTCTTGATACCAGCCATGGGACCTGTTGAAGAAGTGCTTGATCATGATCACAGAAGAAATGCTTTTCGTAGCGATTATATCCAATTCCCAGGTTAAAATACACAAATGAAGGCACATTACTTGAATTTTTGAAGCTACCGTTTCGCAGCAAATTACCATACCTGTTATAAGGAGTAAAAGGCCTCAAAGTTCTGATTCTACTAACCGGGAAATCGGAGGGAAGCCACCAAGAAACCTCTGGAAACGGCTCGCAAAAAAGACCTTCCAAGTCACCTCCATCGCTAATAAACATGACTCGGTTTGTGAGAAGAGCATAGAGAAAAGTGGCTCCTATAGTAAGCATTCTATTACCCAAACCGTTAAATGGATTAAGAAAAATGACATATTTGCAAGCTGAAGAACCGGTAACTTCTCTACCGGCTTTGATATCTTCCACCGCCTTATTGTATGGCTCAGTGTTAGGACCACATTGTTTCTGAAGCGCTTCATAGTTTCTTAACTTCGAAACAAGATAAGAAGATGGTGGGCCAATTACCGGTCGTGGTCTACGGTATGAGTTGGATCGATACCTGCTTTCACACGAACTCTCATCCAATCCTGGTAATAGAAGTCCGTCATGCATCTTTTCAACAGATGCAGATGATTTCCATGCAAAATTACCTTGTAGATTAGGTAGTTCCTCCTGGGCAATCTTGAACCAGAAACCAAAGCTTGGAGGTCCTCTTGGTAGTATGATCAAGCTAAGTGTCAAAAAAGAGAGGAACGCCAAAATCGCAACACCCTTCGTTTTCGTCAATTTCCAGTTCCACATAACCCCAACATCTTTTGATAAGGGCTCTTCATGCAACCCTTTATTTGTTGATTTCATTTCAGAAGAATGTGGAAGAATTGAAGTGACCATACAATACTTGTTTATATGAATTGAATAACAAAATTTTCTATACATCATTAATTTTATACTATACATTTTTGAATTAATGAAGAGGACAGATTCAAAGAGATTACAAGAATATTAACGATTTGAAAACGATGTTATATTTGAGAAATATATACAGAAATTGTCAAAGGGCACGGGCAATTTGACATGTGGAGTCACTAGTTCTCTACGGAATATGTACATAACATAAGAATGAAGACATGCTATAAAAAGACAATTTCATTAAGAGTATAATAATTTAGAATAGTATATGTTTCATTGATTCAATCACAGTAGGAGATTATAAATATATATAGGTTCGTTGTGCTTAGGGAACAAGCTACAGAAGATAAATACAAAATATTGAAAATGCAATGAGGTAAATACGCATATTATTTGTGCTAACTAATAATAGTCTCGACACGCCCCCGCAATCCTGTGGGAAGAGGATGAACACGGAGATTGGCCTTAAGAGTAGAAAACCGAGGCTGTCCCAATGGTTTGGTGAGAAGATCCACAAGCTGATCTTGAGAGGTGATGAAAGAGATGGCAAGCTTGCAAGCCGCAACTAGCTCCCGAACATGATGGAAGTCAATATCGATATGCTTTGTGCGAGCACGGAAGACCGGATTGTGGGCAAGATACGTAGCACCAATATTATCGCACCAAAGCGTAGGCAGCGTAGGAAAGGAAATAGACATTTCACAGAGGAGGCTACAGAGCCACTGAACTTCTGCAGCGGTATTAGAAAGGGTTTTGTATTCGACCTCGGTGCTACTTTTGGAGACCGTGAAGTGTTGTTTAGATCGCCAGCTGATAAGATTGTTGCCGAGGAAGTTGCAGTAAGCTCCAACGGA
Organism: Gentiana dahurica var. dahurica; assembly: GCA_024500145.1. Lineage (NCBI taxonomy): Eukaryota > Viridiplantae > Streptophyta > Magnoliopsida > Gentianales > Gentianaceae > Gentiana > Gentiana dahurica. Next base: position 94,478,237 of record CM044905.1, on the reverse strand, counting down.
GCGGCGGTTATCAAAGTCGGCCGCCCAATCAGAATCATAATAAGCACGCAGAGAGAGAGGAGAATGCCGAGAAAGGAGAAGACCATCAGAAATAGTATGCTTGAGATATCGTAGAATGCGTTTGACTGCCATCCAGTGTGCGTTGGTGGGAAAGTGCATGAATTTGCTGACTTTATGGATGGCAAACACAATGTCAGGATGTGTAAAGCTGAGATACTGTAAACCACCAACAATTGTGTGACAGAGAGACGGGTCAGAGCAAGGTGGCCCAGAGTCCAATGTAAGCTGAGTAGAGGCGGACATGGGTGTTTGACAAGGCTTAGCCTTGTCCATGCCATCACGTTGAAGCAACTGAAAAATATATTTCCGCTGAGTACGATAGAGGCCATCAGAGTGAGGAAGCACATCGACGCCTGTTGGTCCCTTGGAAAGGCTAACACAAGTTTAGGGGGGTGAATAAACTTGTCCCTAAAACTGGATTTTAAACAAATTAAAACTTGTGTGGAGTTAAGCTGACAAAGCTGAGATTAAGTCAAACTGACTTAAGCTAAAACTGAGTCAACCGGCAGCGGATATGATTCTAGCCTTTTTCTTGATCTTGTTATTCTGTTATGAAAACTGTGTGTTGTGAACTGAATTCTGGTGAATATCAGTTGTGACTGTGTAAGGTATAACAATCAAGTATCACAATGCTATAAATAAATGCTGAGTAAGTAAGTAAATGCGTAAAGTAAATAAGGCAGAAATTATAGAGGTTCCAGGTGGTGTAATCCTGTCAATCCTCTCTTCCCCTGTGGTGCGGAGGAAAATTCCACTAGAACTTCTTGAGGTGCACTATTACAAAAAGTCCTAAACAATAGTCCTTGGCTAATCCCTAGCGTCACTATCTAAACAATTGTAGAACAGGTAGAATGGCTGCTGTTGGGAGGATTTTGCATCATAAAAACAAAAGAAAATTTATAAACCTATACTTAACATGCAAACTAACTCCTAACCGACCAAATATCGGGTAGTTGATAGCATAGTAGGGTAAGTACAGGGTCGATCCACAGGGAATTGGGATGTTGAATCTAATTTCACTAATCCTACCAATTGTTACTCAAAGAACGAATAAACAAAAGAAACGAAAGAACAAAACATAAAAACAGAAAAGAAACAAAAACAAACAATCTAACCTAAAGACATGGGATCAAACATTGAACAAGCCTAGTGATCTCAATTCTAGTTATCTCATGATTTTAATTCAGTTTGTGGTTTCACCCTTTCACGAGACACAAATCCCTAATCTCTTAGTGAACTTATCTCTCAAGCTATGAAATCCTACTTTCGTAGCGAATTCAATTATCTATCTCTCATCTTTCGAGTGTTGAGACTGATTTACCAAACAAAACGACGGGTGTAGATTCAAGTTAACTCTCGTATTTTAGAATCTAACAACCTAGATAATTAATCGATTAACTTGTCATCATTAACGATTAAAAATCCTATCTTTCTATGGTGATCTAACGTTCATGCAACTTCCGTATTATAAACATCTATCGTGAACTAATTCCTCAATTTATTCACGTAGCCATACAAACCACATAGAAAAATACAAAAAGAACCAAGATCATGAATAAAAACTGGAATTAAATAAATCAAGAAGAACTCACATAGTCTCATACATTGAAGGATCCAAGAACGGAAAAGAAAACATCTAATCTACTCCTAATCTAACCTCGGTTCACCCGAGCACAAGGCTCGGGTGACCGGCCTTCAAATCTCAAGATGCGGCTGCTCTCTTGTGTTTGATGTGTATGAAATTTCGGAATGAATTTAGGGTTTGGGGCTGCTGTGCTTTAAATAGAAAACCGAGGCGGTTGCTACAGTAACCTAAGTCGGTTTCAGCAAAAACGGCGGTGGACGCCCGTCTCAATATCTGGACGCCCGTCCAGTATGCTTGGACGGGGACTGGACGCTCGTTTGGACAGCGTCTGAACTCTCTGTATGTGAATTACATTCTGGACGCGCATTGACACGAGTTCGATCTGGACGCTCGTCCACCTTATTTGGACGCCTCGATTGTGAAATCTTGATATTTCCATCTTTATCTTCATTGATTTCTTTCCTTATCTCTTTTATTCTTCCATATCTTTGATTGATCCTCTCTCATCTCGAAATTAGCTCTTTAGGATCATCTTTTCCATCATCAATGAGTATCTACAAAAGGATCAAAACATACCAAAGTGTAACATATTTCCAAAATAATATAAAATCATCAAATAAAGACTAAAATTGATACGTTTTCATATTTAACCATTAAAAACACCATTTACTCAATTAATCAATTATAAGCTCAATATCTATGAAAATCATACGTATGTAGGGGAAATTGATATAGAAAATATATGTATAAATACTACAATTTAGCCCTTAACAACACCCCCACACTTATCTTTTTGCTCGTCCTCGAGCAAAACAAAACAAAGTCAAGCTCGAGACAAATAAACATCTATACAAATATAAAGTATATTCAATAACTTAGAAGTTCACCCGCGTGAGTGTGTGCATAGCCATAATAAACTTCCACTAAGTTCCACAATTTGAAAGTTATTCAAACCAAAACTAGCCCGGTTTCCCATCTAAGTTAGAAATATTCAAAAATTATAACAGGCACTTTACAAAACATACATATCCCAAAAAGAAATAGTAGAGAATATCTAAAACATTTCTGACAGACTCAGAGGATAATCCCTACAACATATCCTTCAGTTTATACTGGGTATAAGATTAACGATAACTAAGTCCTTACTTATTCATAATAATATATTTCAATATTTTCACTTTTTTCACACTTTTCTAACACACATCAGAATAAGCTTTTGCCCTCATAGCAGAATAGGACATTTCAAGATAATCCCCTACCTTACTCCAATCATAAGGCAGCTATAAACTGACTGTCGTGAGCTTTTGGTCATCATAGTGGAATAGGACATACGTGGTACACCCTACCTCACCCAAATCATAGACTAGCTTCCGACACACACAATTACAATTATGTTTACTTAGAGATTTCTGGCTGGCAGTGGAAAAGATTATTTTCTAGTAGCACAGACCACTGAGCATAACACCTCAAGTAAACAATTTATTACTATTGCAAAGACTTAATCACGTTTCACTTATCACATTCAAACTTACAGATATTCACAGTATGTCATACTTTAATCCTAGAATACAAACTACTAAACTTTTCAAGAATTGTACATAAGCAAAGAAACATGCTATAATCATCAAAAATCTCCAACTAAAATGGGATAGGCTTTCAACATTTAGCTCATCATTTACTATGGCATGTGAGAAAGAGTGTCGGGTGAAATAACTAAAATTACTAAATATACAGAATATAGCAAAAATGATATAAACTCAAGCAAAGATATGCCTTTGTCTACTCGGGATATAACAAAAAATTTGAAAATTAAGCACTTTTCATAGAAATATAAAAATTGAGCAAACGACATAGATACATAAACCATCTCTCCCCCACACTTAGATTGCAACTTGTCCTCAAGTTGTGCAGAAATAATAAATTAGAGAACTTAGCTGATTGGATGCTGGCAATTATGGAGGAACCAACAAGAACCAGGATTGCTTGCATAGCTCAGTAGACTGTGGAGCATCACAGGACAACTGAATACATCGTGAAAGTGCACAATAGCTAGGAAGAAAGTATCCTGCAGACTTGATTAGTGCAAAAAGAGTCTACGGGGAAAAGATTAGACTTATACAAATAAAGCATATGGAGAAAAAGGATCATAGAGATATTCAAATTATGCTCACATAAAGATGGACACATATACATGAAAATATCACAAACTCGTGGCTAGGTGCAACTACATGAAAATGCAATCTATATATGAAATGAAAAACCTAAAAAAACTTTCTGACAGGCTTAGTGTGATCAGGTCGGTCTGAAACCCTACAGTGACTACGGCCCGTGCAGAAACAAAATAAAAACGACGAGGTAGTATTACGGAAACCGACAGTTAACTACACTCAAGAAAAATAAAGGAAAAATAGAAAAACAATGCAACTAGATGACATGCAACTAAATGATATGCATCTAAATGATATGCAAAAATAAAAGAAAATAAAAGAAAGAAAACTAGCCCACTCATTAGCAACATGACATGTATAAAATAAACGTCTACCAAATAATGACAGGTTACGATAACCGACAGTGCTGTCCATTACATGCAGTGTAGACGCGCTTTAAGACTCGTCAAAAGTGATAGCATTATGGAAACCAACAGTTAGCTATACTAAACAGATATAACTCATAAGGTTTCCGATGGTAGCAACGGAGAACCAACAGTTACTACCCAAATGAACTATAAAAACAAAGGAAGCACGTAAGTCTTAAAAGCTAACAAGATTCATCACAACGGTATGTAGCATACGGAAACCGACATTAGCTACTAATTAACAATCAGACCAGTTATAGCATACGAGAACCGACAGTAACTATAACATGCCTAGATAAATCATATATATAAAAGTTAAGCAGTTATTTAACATGGATTCATAGATGGAAAAATAAAATCACTTAAGTTCAGGACATCTACGTAAAAACAATTAGCCACAGAAGCTCAAATTAAAGTATCCATATCAAATAAAGCATTAAAAATCAAATTGAGAAGAAATCTGGAACCTGGACTGGCGTTCATTAATTCAAACGGGCGTTTAAAACTTATGCAGGCCGGACGGGCGTTTAGATATATGGACGTCCGTCTGGTTCTTGAAAACAGAACAGAGCTGATACGTTTTGGAACGGACGAGCGTCCAACAAACCAGACGCTCGTTTACCTGCATGTTAGGGACTGGACGGGCGTTCACTTACCTGAACGCTCGTCCAACAGTCGAATTTGCATAGAAAACGCAGGAAACACAGCAAACCCTAATTTCTTAAAAGATCATACATCAAATATCACAGAGCAGCCACATCAAATTAAAGCACAGAGGGTTAGACTAGATACAAACAAACATATAGTTCACGTTTCACAAATCGAGTAAAAAACTTTTTGCACATTCTTAACCCAACGGTTATCGAAACACGGCAAAAATAAAAACTCTCGATTTGTTAAACGCTACTTTTATTGAAATAAAATAAAAATAAATAAAACGTAACAAAATAGAAAAATTAACGAAAGAAGATTCAACAAAACACCGATTCCCCGGCAACGGCGCCACTTTTGTTGGGAGGATTTTGCATCATAAAAACAAAAGAAAATTTATAAACCTATACTTAACATGCAAACTAACTCCTAACCGACCAAATATCGGGTAGTTGATAGCATAGTAGGGTAAGTACAGGGTCGATCCACAGGGAATTGGGATGTTGAATCTAATTTCACTAATTCCTACCAATTGTTACTCAAAGAACGAATAAACAAAAGAAACGAAAGAACAAAACATAAAAACAGAAAAGAAACAAAAACAAACAATCTAACCTAAAGACATGGGGTCAAACATTGAACAAGCCTAGTGATCTCAATTCTAGTTATCTCATGATTTTAATTCAGGTTGTGGTTTCACCTTTTCACGAGACACAAATCCCTAATTTCTTAGTGAATTTATCTCTCAAGCTATGGATTCCTAATTTCTTAGTGAATTCAATTATCTATCTCTCATCTTTCGAGTGTTGAGACTGATTTACCAAACAAAACGACGGGTGTAGATTCAAGTTAACTCTCGTATTTTAGAATCTAACAACCTAGATAATTAATCGATTAACTTGTCATCATTAACGATTAAAAATCCTATCTTTCTATGGTGATCTAACGTTCATGCAACTTCCGTATTATAAACATCTATCGTGAACTAATTCCTCAATTTATTCACGTAGCCATACAAACCACATAGAAAAATACAAAAAGAACCAAGATCATGAATAAAAACTGGAATTAAATAAATCAAGAAGAACTCACATAGTCTCATACATTGAAGGATCCAAGAACGAAAAAGAAAACATCTAATCTACTCCTAATCTAACCTCGGTTCACCCGAGCACAAGGCTCGGGTGACCGGCCTTCAAACTCTCAAGATGCGGCTGCTGGCCTCTCTTTTGATGTGAAGAAATTTCGGAATGAATTAGGGTTTGGGGCTGCTGTGCTTTAAATAGAAAACTGAGGCGGTTGCTACATTAACCTAAGTCGGTTTCAGCAAAAACGGCGGTGGACGCCCGTTCACTCAACCGGACGCCCGTCCAGGATGCTTGGACGTAGACTGGACGCTCGTTTGGACAGCGTCTGAACTCTCTGTATGTGAATTATGATTCTGGACGCTGCATGGACGCCAGTTCTGATCTGGACGCTCGTCCACCTTATTCGGACGCCAGTTCTGACGAAATCTTGATATTTCCATCTTTATCTTCATTGATTTCTTTCCTTATCTCTTTTATTCTTCCATATCTTTGATTGATCCTCTCTCATCTCGAAATTAGCTCTTTAGGATCACCTTTTCCATCATTAATTGGGTATCTACAAATATAAAAAACATACCAAAACGTAATAATTTCCAAAATAATATAAAAACACAAATTAACACTTAAATTGATATGTTTTCATATTTAATCATTAAAAACACCATTTACTCAATATTTAACTATATAGCTCAATATCTATGAAAATAATACGAATGTAGGGGAAATTGATATAGAAAATATATGTAAAAATCACTATAAATTAGCCCTTAACAGCTGCTCTCCAAATGCTTGAACAACTGGTCCTTGGAGGGTACACGTAGGCCTCTTCACCAGCTACCACTACAAACACAGTCTACCCGACTGCTTGTCACAACTGTCCTTGGCGAAACCTTCCTGGTTTGCTTCACAGTCTAAAACCTTTGATGTGAAATCAAAGTTGGGCTGAGAATCAAATAAATTGATTCTTGTTTGTGGTTCTTCAAAGTGTTGGATCCTTGATAGATTTTTTGTAGCTTGAACACTTGAAGAAATACTAGATATGATCTTTGTTAAATTTCAGAGATGATAGCAATTCGAATAAGATGACTAATGCACAAACTTGCTCGTTAAATCTTGTAAATCTCTTTTCTATGTATTTTTGGGTGCAAAGTCCTCTATTTATAGTGTAAGGTCCAACGTTCATCTGGCTTAGATTCGAATTGTATCAGTGTCTTTTTCTGCAACGGATATATTTTCTGACTGTTCTGCAATGTCAGTAATTCATCCAATGAAATTGTTTCCTTTTCAACGTTCCACTGTACTTTTAGTTGTTGGATGACTGACTTATAAAACTGAGTTTCCTTATCAGTTTTATTCTGAGTTTTCACTTGTCAGTTTACTAACTGACTTGGAGCATTAACTGAAATTTTACTCTTCTTCAAATATCAGTACTCCAGTTTTCATCTGATCATCATTGACTTAATCAGAGTACACCATGACTCATTATCAACTAAGAATTCATTGTCCTTATGATTCTTAGGTCTTCATACAAGATCCATAAAGTCAGTTCAGGTCACCACAATCTTGCCTGAAGTCCAACTTTACAGTCTCGACTTGTAATCTTCATAACTGAGTTTGAACCCTCAGTTCTTCGTTCTTCAATAACTGAGTTTGTGACCCTCAGTTCTTCAATCTTCTAGATAAGCCAACCGAGTCTGTAACTCTCAGTGAACTTACCTTCTTCAGTTTTATGTAGGTGTGCTCTGAGTCAGTTTGCTTGTATTGGTAGTTTCCAGTTTTCTAAATGATTTCCAGCTTTTCAGTTTTACGACACGCTAATTATTACAGTGCTTGTCTGATGTAACCTATACAATTATCAGACTCTAGTAAAACTTATACATTCAGTTCTAGACATCTTTTAGCTTTTCACTATAACAGCTGGCTTCAGCACTTCATCAATGGGATTAAGATAATACTTTGAACAAATTAGATGAATTATCATCAAAACATAAATTTTATTTCCAACAATTTCCCTCTTTTTGATGATGCCAAAAATCTCCCTAAAAGAAAAGCTTAAAGATCAAAACAAAGTAAAGCAATGTAAAACTGAAGAACTGGTTTTCATTAGAGTGAGCAAAAACTGGATAAGTACATTATGTTCAAATAACTGTGACTAAAGACTAAGCTTCTTCTTAGCTTTTTGCATGACTGAGTCATATTTTCTTGCTTTGTCATACCGTCGAAAATCTTCTTCTAGCATGGAGTCTTCCTTTGAGAAAGTCTTATTGTAGTCAACTTGACTACTTTCTTTCCATCTTCTCCATTGAATTAGCTTGGGTAAGCTTGAGTCTTTCAAGTAGTAACTTTCAAATTCTGCTAGATCAGCTTTCATTTGTTCAGTCTTGTCTTTAATCTTCAGTTTATCATCAATCCTTAGATTCTTCTTGTGCTGTGCAATTTTCTGTTTTGAGTAGATATCTGACAGAAAATAGTTCAAGGATTCTTCGAATGTTCTGTCCTTGTACTTGGCTTTAATATGATTGAAATCTTTGTTAAACTGTGTCCACAGATCCTTTGTAAGAGTAACTCTTTTGTCTCCAGGCTGACTGTATTTTTCAATAAGTTGATTATCAGTTAACTCTTTTTTCAAAGATTTAGGATCTGATCGGTAACTTTGTAGTTCTTTTTCAAGTCGCTTCATCTCTCCAAGTAACTTCAGCTTTTCTTATTCAGCTTCCCCCTTTTGGCACATACAACTGATCTACCAGGGCATGAGTTGCCTTTTGATCTTCCGAAATCTGGCGCTGAGAAGCAAGTACTTCCTTAAGCTGAGTTTCCAACCCGTAGATATGTTGATTCATATGCCAATGAACCTGAGCATGAGTTTCTCTATCTACTGCGGTTGTATTTTCGAGTTGTTGCTTGAGTAGCACAATTTCTGAAGCAGGACTTGAACTTGCTTTGTGAATCATCTCTAATCTTGCATGAACTGAAACATCAGTTCTAGTTCTATACTCAAGATATCCAGAGATGTTTGATAAAAGACTGTTCTGTGTATCTCTCTGACTGAGTACAATTTTCAAGTTTTCATGAACTTTGGCTAATTCATCCTTAGATAGACAGTCAGAAGGATCATATGTATCTTCAATCTGGTCCTTGTCCTGAGTATCATCAGGAATAACCATCAGTTGTCGGGCTTCATCAGCTGCCCGCTGAGTGTCAGTTGTCTGATTTCCAACTGGCAATTCTTCTTGCTGTGTTTCAGTTTGCTGTGCTACAGGTTGAGGTTGAATAACTGGTTGCAAAACTGTAGTTTCATCAGTTTCTTGTCTTGATTTTCCATCATCACCATCATCGTTCTTCTTTGAACTGTCTTTAGATGATGTTCCTGATTCCCTTCTTTTGGCTAACTCAGTAAATCTTTTGAAGCAATTGTCAAGAAATTCTTTTATAGGAAACAGAGAATAAAGATCTCTAACTTCCAATGTCTCCAAGAGTAACTTCTCTTCAGGCTGCAAACTGATGTCTCGAAAACCTTCTGGTTGAAGTTTCATTTTCATCATCTTGATGATTCTATCAGCTTCAAAAATTGGTGCTGATTTCTGAACCGTTATCTGTTGTAACTGAGAAGTATGGTCTGCAGTGACTTCAGTTTGTTGTTGTCGTTCCCCCTCAGTAGGTACTTTCTCACCTGAGATTTCTGAGTACAAGCACCTTGCAACTGATCTTCCTTCTATTGAACTGGTTTTTCGCTTGGTGCCTCTGTGTTCAGCTTCCGGTTTCTGACTTGCTTTAGGTTGGGAGATTGTTTCTCTGCTTTGCTTCAAAGCTTCAGTTTGCCTTGTCTGCTTTCCTTCCTTAATCTTTTCTAAGTAAAACTGAATGATTCCACTAAGTGTTTTCTTTAGTCGGAATCTCCCATCAGTTACTTGACCTTCAGCTTGTGCCCTTTTCGCACTTTCCAACTCAGCTATGTGTTGCTTCTTGAACTGATTTAGAATATACCCTGCCCAATTGAATTCTATTCCATCCCAGATTATGTTCATGAGATAGATACAATCTTCTGACAGTATGTTGATTCCTTTTGATTTTCCAATAACATGTCTGCTGAGCCATCTGCTGAGATGTCCAAATTCCGTTTTGATTTTATCGATATGAACACCAGGCTGTATTGGTTCTGTAGACGAAGTGATCATTGAGAGAAAATCTTCCTTCTTCAATGATAAAGTGGCGAACTCTGTTGAGGTTGCTGTTGTGTTTGCGAAGCCAAAGAGTGACCGTAAAACTCTTTCATTGAGAACAATCCGATCTTCACGAACCGTAGTCATTAAGGAATTTCTCGCCATTCGCATATTTTGCCAAAATTGTAAGATACCTTCCACATCTCGCTTCTCTTTGAAACTAACTTCAAGGATGTTATTCAATCCTGGTTGTTTTTCGATTTTGTCTCGGACACAACTGGCTAACAAGGTGTTTTGACATAAACCTTCATACATGTCAAGTGTTAGCTCATCCAATTCTGTGATCAACCGAGTGTCTCTTGAATCATCTGAACTGGCCATATATGAGTGTGAACACACAGGTTTGATTTTTGAGAGAAGGGGTTGTAAGAGTCTTTTTGAAAATAATTTGAATTTGAATGGTGAATAGTATGAACGGAGGTTGAATAAATAGGTGGGATATACTGGCGGTTGAGTGGTACAACTTTTCAAATTCCATGATGGTTTTGATAACCGATGCGTGTACCATTCTGACATCGTGGGGTGTACACACGAAATTCTGACAAAAGGAACTATGGTAATTTAATGCGATATAACCGCTGTTGATTCTATCTTATCAATCTTTGACTAACTTTGACTGGGATGAAAACTGATGCTGAGATTCAGTTTCTTGAGATAATGTAGTCCCATCAAATTAATCAGTTTGTCAAGTTCTTCAATTGTCAGTTTGAGATTGTTGATGTCAATGACTAATCTGTTAAGTGAGCGCACCCATCATAACAAAGATTAATCCCCTTGACGAATCTATGGCTTAACTGACTAGCTGACTTTGATTATTCCCAACTCAGTTCTTAATTTAGCAAATCTTTATTTATCCAAAGGCTTTGTAAAGATATCTACCAACTGATCTTCAGTAGGTACATAAAGAACTGTTATATCCTTCTTCTCTGCATGATCTCTTATAAAGTGATGACGGACATCAATGTGTTTTGTCCTTGAGTGTAAAACTGGATTATCAGTAATTGCAATTGCACTCGTATTATCACACATTATGGGAATTGTTCCTTCTTCTATCCCATATTCTCTTAATTGTTGTCTGATCCATAAAACTTGAGCACAACAACTTCCAGCTGCTATATATTCAGCTTCAGCTGTAGAAGTTGAAATTGAGTTTTGCTTTTTACTGAACCATGACACAAGTCTATTTCCCAATAACTGACATGTGCCTGATGTGCTTTTTCTGTCCACTTTACATCCATCATAGTCTGAATCTGAATAAGAAATCAGCTTGAATTCTCCTTCTTTTGAATACCAAATTCCAACTCCGTCTGTGTCTTTCAGATATTTCAAAGTTCTTTTCACAACTGTGAGATGACTTTCTTTTGGTCTTGACTGAATTCTTGCACATACACCGACAGCAAAAGATATGTCTGGCCTACTTGCTGTAAGATAGAGTAAGCTTCCAATCATCCTTCTGTAGAGTGTTTGATCAACATCTTTACCTTCTTTGTCTTCATCAAGCCTGATGTTGGTCCCCATTGGTGTAGAAATTCCAGTAGATTTCTCCATACCAAACTTTTTAATAAGTTCTCTTGTATATTTGGTTTGATGAATAAAAATTCCATCAGCTAACTGTTTAACTTGCAGTCCTAGAAAATAATTTAGTTCACCCATCATACTCATCTGAAATTTGCTTTTCATCAAGCTTGCAAATTTCTCGCATAATTGTTCATTTTCTGATCCAAAGATGATATCATCAACATAAATTTGAACAAGTAAGGTATCTTCTCCATTCTTCATCCTGAATAGAGTTTTGTCGATTGTTCCTTTGATAAATCCATTATCCACTAGAAACTGAGATAGAGTTTCGTACCAAGCTCTTGGCGCTTGTTTGAGTCCATAAAGAGCTTTTCTCAATTTGAAAACTTTATCTGCTTGATCTTTGATTTCAAATCCGGGTGGTTGTTGAACATATACTTCTTCTTCAAGAATTCCATTCAAAAATGCGCTTTTGACATCCATTTGATAAACTTTGAATTTCTTGTGAGCGGCAAAGGCAAGAAATAATCTGATTGCTTCTAATCTTGCAACTGGTGCATATGTTTCATCAAAGTCTATGCCTTCTTCTTGAGAGTATCCTTTGGCTACAAGTCTGGCCTTGTTTCTAGTGATATTCCCATCTTCATCAAGTTTATTTCTGAAGACCCATTTGGTTCCAATGATATTCACATGAGCTGGTCTATCCATCAATTCCCATACTTGATTTCTTTCGAATTCGTTGAGTTCTTCTTGCATAGCTAAGATCCAATCTGGGTCTTTCAATGCTTCTTCAATTTCTTTAGGTTCTGATTGAGATAGAAAGCATGCAATCATTGCATCTAGTTGATGTCTTGTTCGAACTCCAGCTTGTGTATCACCAATAACTTGTTCTTCAGGGTGATCTCTCATCCATTGATGTGTGTGAGTTTGTAATAACTGATTTGCATTTTGTTCAACTGTTTCTTCAGAAACTGATTCTTGAACTTGTTCAACTGGATCTGAATGAAGTTGTTCAGGTTGAAGAGTGAATGGAAACTGAGGTTGATCTTGATCTGAACAATCTGAGATTTGTAATCTACCAATGTCAACTGAATTTGGTTCTGGTATGACTGGTAACTGAGACTGAGAAACTGGTTCTGGTGTGTCTTCAGTTGCTTCACCAGGGAAGTTTGGTTCATCAAATACTACATGTATTGATTCTTCATGCTTGAGTGTCCTTTTATTTAGTACTCTAAAAGCTTTGCTGACACTTGAATATCCTAGAAAAATTCCTTCATCAGCTTTAGGCTGAAAAACATGAAGTTGATCTTTTCCATTATTGTGGATGAAACATTTGCTTCCAAAAGCATGAAAGTATGAAACATTTGGTTTTCTTCCATTCCAAATTTCATAAGGAGTCTTCTCATGTCTCTTGTTCATGAGAGCTCTGTTCTGAGTGTAACAAGCTGTATTAACTGCTTCTGCCCAATATCTTTCAGGTAGTTTAGCTTCACGGATCATGGTCCTCCCAGCTTCTTTGAGTGTTCTGTTTCTTCTTTCAGCTACACCATTTTGTTGTGGTGTTCTGTGGCGGCAAGTTGGTGTAACACACCATTTTCTTCACAGTATTCAATAATTACACTGTTGAGGAATTCAGTTCCTTTATCAGATCTTATCTTCACAACTGAAACTCCTTTTTGATTCTGAAGTCTCTTGAGAAGTTCTGTGAGTTTCTGCTTGGTTTCACTTTTCTTGGTTAGAAAGATTACCCAAGTGTATCTTGAAAAATCATCTACTACCACCAAAGTATATTTCTTTCCACTGATACTAATTGGTGTAATAGGTCCAAATAAATCCATGTGTAGCAATTCTAGATGTCGTGTTGTAGAATGTTGAGACTTGGTCTTGAAACTTGCTTTTGTTTGTTTTCCTTGTTGGCATGCATCACATAGGCTGTCCTTCTTATATGATATCTCTGGTAGCCCAATGACTAGCTGCTTCTTAACAAGTGTGTTGATGTCATCAAAATTGAGATGACTCAGTTTCTTGTGCCATAGCCAACTGATTTCTGATTTGGTATGCACAAGTAGACAAGTTTCAGCAACGGCAGTTGTCCAGTCTACCACGTACATGTTTTCCTTTCTTCTTCCGGCTAGGACAACTTGATAAGCTGATTCGCTGATGACAACGCAGAAATCTTTATCAAAAGTGACTTTGTATCCCATATCACAAAATTGACTTGTGCTGAGTAGATTGTAGTGTAGTCCTTCTACATAGGATACATTCTTGATTGTGAGTCCATTTCTGATTAAGGTGCCATAACCTCTGGTGTATCCGGGTTTATCTTTACTTCCAAAATTGACTTTAGGTCCATCTTTTGCAATAAAATTACTAAGACAGTCCTTGCTCTTTGTCATGTGTCTAGAGCAACCACTGTCAAAGTACCAAATATCCTGCAATAAAAATTAAAAGGTTTTAGGTACCCAATTCAGTTTGGGTCCATGGAGGTCAGTTGTCAGTACAACACTGGGAATATATCCCTTGGGTATCCTTCGGATATTGTTGCACCTGTTTTCATATATATAAGCTACACTCCCATAATGTCTGTGTTTGGGTTGTATCTTATTTATATGATCTCTCAGATCTTTGGCTGAAATGCATTTTGTTATTAAAGCTTGAATGATAACTATCATTCCTTCTGTACTGAGGTCTGAACTGACCTTTGTACTGTGACTTATGCTGAGAACTGAGATTAGTCCTCTGCTGAGTTTTGGACTGAGACTTATGATAAGTTCTCGGTCTGGAAAGATTGTTATTACCAGTTTTATTAACCAAATCAGTAAAATTCCAATCATCGTCAGTGGGGTATAGTCTTCCTTTCCCCCTAAATGTGTGAATCCTTGAATGACTAACATTCTTGGATTTACTTTGATTGTAATTTTTCTGGTTCCTGACTTCATTGGATCTGGCAATTGATTTACCTTTTCGGTTTTCATTGAATGCAGCTGATCTACCATTTGACTTACTTTTGTTGGTAGATACAGTTGTCTTCTTAGGAAACTGATTTGTCCTTTGTGATACTGGTTTTACTGGTTCAGCAATTTTCTTAGTTTGTGGAAATTGCTCAGCTACAAACTTAATACCAGTTTTGGTACTAGGTCTAGCAGCGTTGCTAGTTCCATTCTTTGAAGATTGCTGTGTATCAAATCCTAAACCAGTTTTGTCTCCATATGGTTTTCCTGATTTGAATCCAGTAACTGAACTTGATTGAGCAAATGATTCAGTTGCTGCTGCTGATGCAACAATCTGATGCTGAATCTTTTCTTTATCAGTTTTAGTCAGTTTCAACATTTTTAGTTCAGACTTCAGTCTTTCAACTTCCAGAATTAGGCTTTCTTTCTCAGCTTTGATTGATTCATAACCAGCTTGAATAGTTACTAGCTGATTCATCAATTCGTCAAGCGTTTCTTCTAATTCTAGATTTTTTGGATTGGAGTCAGCAGTCGAAGAACATGCATTTATCACGGAAATCTGAGCTGAGGAGTATTTAGAATTAGATTCACATACCTCATTTTGATCTTCCATATGTGCCATTAAAGCTGTGTCATCTGATAGTCTTTCAGTACCAGCTTCATAGTCTGATTCATCTCCAGCAAGGAGTGCTCTTCTACCAACTCTTCTTGGTGGGGTCTTCTTGATTAGTTCTGGACACTCAGCTTTATAATGTCCAGGTTTTTTGCAGTTGAAATAGAGGTATTCATCATCTTTTCTTTTCTCAGGAGTTCTTTTGATGAATTTTTGAGTGACTGGATGTCCACTCTTCATCCTTCGAATTCTGTGCATCATCAGAGCCATTTGTTCTTCCATCTCATCCAATTCATGAAGATTGCTAGATGAGTTTTCTTGAATGTCATTCGATGCTGCTGCAAGTGCTGTCGTTTTGGGTTCTTCTAGAGCCATGATTATTGCAGCTGTGCTTGTGAAATCTTCACTGAATTCATAAGCTTTCAAATCTGAAAAGATCTTGAATGAATCTTCTACATCCAGCCTCCTGGATTCTTCCATAGCAGTGACCTTCATCTTCCAGCACATTGGTAAAGCCTTCAAGATTCTTGTGTTGATAACTTTCTTTGAGTATTCAATCTTGAGTAGATCTAGTTCATCCATGATAGCACTGAATCTTGTCTCCATTTGATCAATGGTTTCTCCAGATTTCATTTTGAAATTCTCAATTTTTTGCTTTGCAACAGAAATTTTATTTTCCTTGATTGAGTCTGTTCCTTCACAAACTAATTGGAGTTTGTCCCACATTTCCTTGGCAGTTGTGCATTCTTTCACTTTCAGGTACATGTTGTTATCATGAGTTCTGAGGATAAAGTCCATGGCCACATTGTTGAGATTATTTCGCTTGCGATCATCACTGGTCCATTCCGATTTGGGTTTAGCAACTCGAACTTGTTCTCCACCAACAGTTTGCATATGAGTGATCTTAATTGGTCCATCAGTGAGTACATCCATCATTTCATCATGAGTAGCTGCCAGGAATGCCTGCATACGACGTTTGTATTTGTCAAATCTGTCCATGTTGCACATAAGCATTTGTCTTGCATATTGATTGTTATCCATTGTGAGTGAGTGGGAAATGAATTTAAAACTTAGCTTTCAACTGAGAACAACTAGAGGAGATATAGAGCAAATGATATCTTGTCAAAGAAACACTGCTCCGATACCAATTGTTGGTCCCTTGGAAAGGCTAACACAAGTTTAGAGGGGGGTGAATAAACTTGTCCCTAAAACTGGATTTTAAACAAATTAAAACTTGTGTGGAGTTAAGCTGACAAAGCTGAGATTAAATCAAACTGACTTAAGCTAAAACTGAGTCAACCGGCAGCGGATATGATTCTAGCCTTTTTCTTGATTTTGTTATTCTGTTATGAAAACTGTGTGTTGTGAACTGAATTCTGGTGAATATCAGTTGTGACTGTGTAAGGTATAACAATCAAGTATCACAATGCTATAAATAAATGCTGAGTAAGTAAGTAAATGCGTAAAGTAAATAAGGCAGAAATTATAGAGGTTCCAGGTGGTGTAATCCTGTCAATCCTCTCTTCCCCTGTGGTGCGGAGGAAAATTCCACTAGAACTTCTTGAGGTGCACTATTCCAAAAAGTCCTAAACAATAGTCTTTGGCTAATCCCTAGCGTCACTATCTAAACAATTGTAGAACAGGTAGAATGGCTGCTCTCCAAATGCTTGAACAACTGGTCCTTGGAGGGTACACGTATGCCTCTTCACCAGCTACCACCACAAACACAGTCTACCCGACTGCTTGTCACAACTGTCCTTGGCGAAACCTTCCTGGTTTGCTTCACAGTCTAAAACCTTTGATGTGAAATCAAAGTTGGGTTGAGAATCAAATAAATTGATTCTTGTTTGTGGTTCTTCAAAGTGTTGGATCCTTGATAGATTCTTTGTAGCTTGAACACTTGAAGAAATACTAGATATGATCTTTGTTAAAGTTCAGAGATGATAGCAATTCGAATAAGATGACTAATGCACAAACTTGCTCGTTAAATCTTGTAAATCTCTTTTCTTTGTATTTTTGGGTGCAAAGTCCTCTATTTATAGTGTAAGGTCCAACGTTCATCTGGCTTAGATTCGAATTGTATCAGTGTCTTTTTCTGCAACGGATATATTTTCTGACCGTTCTGCAGTGTCAGTAATTCATCCAATGAAATTGTTTCCTTTTCAACGTTCCACTGTACTTTCAGTTGTTGGATGACTGACTTATAAAACTGTTTCCTTATCAGTTTTATTCTGAGTTTTCATTTGTCAGTTTTCTAACTGACTTGGAGCATTAACTGAAATTTTACTCTTCTTCAAATGTCAGTACTCCAGTTTTCATCTGATCATCATTGACTTAATCAGAGTACACCATGACTCATTATCAACTAAGAATTCATTGTCCTTATGATTCTTAGGTCTTCATACAAGATCCATAAAGTCAGTTCAGGTCACCACAATCTTGCCTGAAGTCCAACTTTACAGTCTCGACTTGTAATCTTCATAACTGAGTTTGAACCCTTAGTTCTTCGTTCTTCAATAACTGAGTCTGTGACCCTCAGTTCTTCAATCTTCTAGATAAGCCAACCGAGTCTGTAACTCTCAGCGAACTTACCTTCTTCAGTTTTTATGTAGGTGTGCTCTGAGTCAGTTTGCTTGTATTGGTAGTTTCCAGTTTTCTAAATGATTTCCAGCTTTTCAGTTTTACGACACGCTAATTATTACAGTGCTTGTCTGATGTAACCTATACAATTATCAGACTCTAGTAAAACTTATACATCCAGTTCTAGACATCTTTTAGCTTTTCACTATAACAGCTGGCTTCAGCACTTCATCAATGGGGTTAAGATAATACTTTGAACAAATTAGATGAATTATCATCAAAACATAAATTTTATTTCCAACAATGCCAAGAAAGTATGAGAGGGTGCCAAGATCCTTAACCGGAAAATGGCGTGCTAGATACGTAATAACCTGCTCAACAAGAGAAGAAGAGGATCCAGTAATAATGATATCATCAACATAAATAAGAATGTAGACACGAGCACCTGCACGAGAATATATATAAAGGGAAGTGTCGACTTTCGAGCCAACAAATCCGAACCGAGTGAGAACTTCCATGAATCGGGAAAACCACACGTGAGGGGCCTGATGAAGGCCATAGAGACTGCGACGCAAGCGACAGACATAATCAGGGTAGTCAGGATGCATAAACCCTTGAGGCTGCTGCATGTAAACAGACTCAGATAAATGACCATGGAGAAAGGCATTTTGAATATCAGCCTGTTGTAGAGTCCAACCCTGTGAAATAGCCAGAGAAAAAAGCAAGCAAATAGTGACCGGTTTGACAACCGAACTGAAGGTCTCATGAAAGTCAACACCCTCGGCCTGATGAAAACCTTTGGCAACTAATCGTGCCTTATACCGTTCTAAGCGACCATCCGCGTGATGTTTAGTTCTATAGACCCACTTATTACCCATAATATTCATATGAGGACGCTTGGGAATTAGCTCCCAGGTGTGATTGTGCAAAAGCGCATCAATCTCCTCTCTCATAGCATTACGCCAATGGGGGAGTTTAGAAGCTTTAGTGTAGCAGGTAGAATCGGTAGTTGAAGCAGTGGTGACAAGAGCCCGGGGAAGTGGATAGCGAATATAATCAGTCATGGTGATTGGTTTGAGAGAATTGGTTTTGGTACGAGTAACCATAGGATGAGTTGGGGGCGGGGGAAGCTGCGGGGAAGATGAGGGGGAAGGGGAAGCGGGAGAAAAGGCCGGAGAAGCACGAGAATTAGGTGGGGAGGGGAAAGGGTTCGGGTCAGAAGATGACGGGACAACAGGAATCAAGGCGGGAAGAGGAACCGTGGGAGTGTTGGAGGGTGGGATGGAGGAGGACGGCGGTGTATATGGAAAGACATTTTCATCGAAGACCACATGACAAGCAACATAGACACGGCCACTGACAAGATCGAGACACTTGTAACCATGGTGAGACGGACTATAGCCAAGAAAGATACATGTTGCGGAGCGAAAGTCAGTTTTATGGGTATTATACGGGTGAAGGTAAGGCCAACAAACACACCCAAAAACACAAAGGAAAGAATAATTTGGGGATCTATGATAGACCATTTCAATGGGAGTTTTGTAATTAAGGGCAGTAGAGGGGAGACGGTTAATGATATAGGTGGCGGTAATGAATGCATCCTCCCAATAGGGTAAGGGAAGATTGGACTGGGCCAAAAGGGAAAGACCAACTTCGAGGATTTTGTGGTGACGCGTTTCGATGGCGCCGACTTGTTCATGGGTGTGGGGGTAGGAATGACGGTGCTGAATGCCAAGGGAGGCGAGGAGTGTAGATACACGACGATATTCACCCCCCAATAAGTTTGCATAGATTTTAATTTGGTGCTAAATAAGCGTTCTATCATGGAAAGAATTGAGGGGAAAAAAGATTCGACATTAAACTTATTTTTCAAGGGGTATAACCACAAAAATTTGGTATAATCATCAAGGAAACTAACATAATAACGAGAACCATAAATAGAGGGCTCCATACTGGGGCCCCAAAGATCCGAATAAATCAAATCCAAAGGAGCACGAGAAGTAAAATCAGACACATATAAAGTTTCTTTATGACTCTTGGCGAGTTGACAGGGGCAAACACAACATGTGGTGCTTTATTAGGAACAGAAATTGAAAAACGACCTAAAACTTGATGAAAAACGGGGTACGAGCAGTGACCGAGTCGTTGATGCCATGTGGTGGACGGTGTAACGGATGACGAGAGAGCTTGAGCTTTAGGATGGTGGAAGGGAGTGGAGAAGTGGTATATTCCATCTTTCACATAGCCTCTAAGATGGACGCGGCCCATGTAATCCTTCACAAGAAAATACGTGTCATGAAATTCTAAATATACAGAATTATCAGACGTGAATTTATGTACAGATAACAAGTTACGAGTAATGGACGGAGTGACTAAAATATTAGACAAATAAAAGGTGTAGGATGGGGAATGTACAGTAGATGAGCCAAACTGGGAAATTTTCAAACATGTACCATCACTGACATGAACCTGTTCAGGACCGTCATAAGGTTCGGAGGAAAGGTTTAGATTACGGAAATCCGAAGTTAAATGGTGAGACGCACCGGTGTCGGCAATCTAATTGTCATTGGGTGGAGCATAAGGATACACAGCATATGCCATGGGTGGTCGAGGCGGAGGAGGACGTGGAGCAGGCGGATACGAATACACATAACAAAAATAACAAGCGGCTGCTGTATGACCGGACTTAGCACAAATGTGACAAACCGGAAGAGGCTGGTCACCAGGTGAATTGCCATATTATTGGGGACGAGAGCCACCACGGCCCCGGACTCGCCCCCGACCTCGATTATTGTTTGAGCTGCGGCCCCGATTGGAATTATTTCCAGAATTAGATGAAGCATAATTGGCATGAACCTGTTGCTGGGGTGGATCTTGCGGGCTGGAGCCAGAAGAGGGGGAGGGTACGACAATCGGTTTATGGTGAAGAAGACGGGCTTCGGTGGTGAGAAGAAAGGCATACACTTCATCCAAGGAGACGGAGGAGCGACCTGTGATCATTGTGACAAGTGAGTCATAGTTGGAGCCGAGACCAGCCAGCAAATAAGCAATATGATCATCGGTGGTCAGTGGGTAACCGGCCAAGGACAATTCATCGGCCAAATTCTTAATCTTGAAGTAATAATCAGCAGCGGTGAGGTTATCTTTGCGGGTGGAAGCGAGCTCGGTACGAAGCTGAACGAGTTTAGCACGGCTTTGAGAAGCAAATGAGGAATTCAGGGCCATCCAGATTGCTGCCGATGTCAAGGCCGTGTATACCTGTGATAGCACATCTTCAGAAAAGCTGGACGTGATGAGGCTCAAAATTAGGTTATCGGTTTTAGACCACTCGTCATACTGCGGATTGGGCTTGGTAACTCCATTATTCCGGTGAGCTCGGCTGGCGGACGGGGTATGGAACCATCGACATAACCATAAACACCTTGTCCACGTAGATAAGGCACAAGTTGGGTGATGGGAGTCAACTTTACTATACTTTGGTATGCAGTTTAACCCCCGTTTATTACTTTATTGGCATGTTTTGGGTAGTTCTAGGCTTAATTTAGAGTAATGTTGAGAGTTATATGCACGGGGAGTTAACCTGTCACATCGATAGTAAACTCCACCTTTTTAACTTTATTTAACTCTTTTCCGAGCGCTTTTGTCTTGCAGAATTATGCTTGGTGTTTGTTCGTACATATTATTGCAGGACTTAGGTTACTCGAGGACCCGGAAGGTGATGTTTTAGAATGAGAAACATGGTCGTGGCACAAAGGTAGCATAAAAGTGAAGGAAAATCAAGTTTGGAGTGAAATCAAGGCAAACTGGCGTTTGCCCTACCCCAAACTGGCGTTTGAATCAAGCTCTACCCAAATTGGCGTTTGGCCAGTGCAAACGGGCGTTTAACAGAAGTGGCATTGATACTGAAAGTTGTGTTTTGAGGCAACCGAGCGTCCAAATTACCCCCAAACTGGCGTTTGGGTGGGTTCAGCCCGAATCAAGAAAGCTCATACAATCCAAACGGGCGTTTGTCCCTCAAGGCATGATCCATGAACTGGCATTTAGGAGGATCCAAATGCTGGTTCACTGAAGACGAAACCCTAATATCATCAAGATTTCCAGGAAGACGAGCGTTCACTATGGCTCAAACGCTCGTCTGGTACCGACAGCAGCAGAAATTGACCTAGCACTATAAATACGCAGCGCATTCAGCCCCTTGATAGAGATTACCGACTTTAGACACTTTTGGGGGCAATTTTGGTGCGGTTTTAGTGTAGGTTAAACATACTTTGATCCCTTGATTCCAGAATTCATATCCGTTGATTCTACATACTTTTTATAGATTAGATTTACGTTTCAAGTTCCAAAGATTCGACTTTTGGTGGATTATTTCTTCATACTTTTTCAGATCAGATTTTCTGCAAATTATATGGTAATGAATACTTTTTCTTTTATTATTTCTAGCATAATTTCCATTCTTTATTCCGTTATTAGCATAATCATGAGTAGCTAATTGCATGTGTAGTCGAATTATATGAAAGCGAGAGAAAACCCTAAGGGGGATGAGATTGGGAGTTGCGTAGTGCTTAAGTGAATGTTTTAACGATTAATCCACATCCTAAAACTTATTTAACATCTTTGAATTAGTTTGATCACCTAGTTCACTGTCACATACATCAAACTTATAGATGCATTTTGTGGTGAGATGTGGGATAAGGGGTTTTAGGATCGTTGCGTAGATTCGGCCTAGTTGTTAGGTCCGTTTCCAATACAGAGGTTTGTCATCGTTGTTCGAGCAACTCTAGAGGTTAATCATGTTAGGATAATTATCTTTCTAAAGGGAGAGTCGGTTAGCTTCACATAGGGTGGTTAGATCGAGTTGTTCAGTCTAATCACTAGAATTAGGAGTTGGCACCCGTGGATGTCGTTAAACTACTTAGGATAGGTAGGTCGGTTAAAACACGCTCCTTGTCAAGTCCATCCTTAGGGGTAAAATTAGCTCGTGGGATCATAGTTCGTCTATACTCTTTCATATCTAGAAGTAAAACTCGTTAGTATAATATTTATTTCCGCATTAGTATAATATCCTCCACCATTATTTTGATCTGAACTAAGTTATACGTCAGCTTTGGTACGTAGACATTACTCCCTGTGGATTTGACCTTGTGACCACTATACTCCCGTTGACCCGATACTCTGTCGGGGAAAGTTAGCGGTTAAGTATTTTTCTATTAAGAATTTTGGCGCCGTTTCCAGGGAGTAACGTTTAATATCTTTTAAGTTGACCGAAAGCTTGGGCTTAGGTCGTTTTTATTTCGTTTTCTTGTTGTTTCTAGTTCCACAGTGCATGACCCAATCTTCAAAACAACCCCTCATCGAGCCAATTGAAGAGATTGAAGCGTTTGCACGGCACAGAAACAGTCAACGCCAAAAAGAAATTCCGATTGCTAGTCCGAACCCTTTATTTGAAGAAGAAGAGGTAAAAGAAAGTTCTATCTCAGATTCCTCTGAAGATATGGATGATATAACGACTCGTAGAGATGGCAAAGATCCCATCGATGAACATAATGCACAAAAACCTCGAACATTACTGGTGGTAATACGACACTGCAGTTGCAAACTCCACCGAGGAACCCTCGTGACAAACAGTTAAGGAGGGACGATACAGTGTTACAACCGTTGGTTACCCCGCAGTTTAATCAGAGAACAGGGATTGGACAGAACGGGGGAGGAGAGAATGCCCAGAATTTTAGGACAGAATTCGACCAAGATACTGTAAACCGGTTACTGCAGATGCTAAGAGATCAGGGAAACCAATAGGGGTTTCAAAACACATATAATCAACAACCACCAATGCAGCAGTTCAATCAACAGCAGAACTATCAGCCACAGAGGGCTCAGCAGGGATAGGGACCAAGAGTCTGTCGAGATTATATGACTACCCCACAAGAAGTTACAGGGCACAACCCAATTAGAGTGCCCCTATCAATGCCAACAACATGGATATAAAGCAAAACATCTTGAACATGTTGGGGTAACACGCCTTGTTCCACAGGAAGTCAACTAAGAACCCGAATAGTTTCTTGGATCATTTTCATCAGATATGTGGGACAATGAAATACAATGGGATAAGTGACGAGGCGATAAAGCTGATAGTCTTCCCGTTTGCACTTAGAGGAGCTGCTAAGGATTGGTACGATTCATTACTTAATGACTCGTTACATACATGAGCGGATGTAGTTCAAGTGTTTCTAAGGAAGTACTTTCCTCCGGCTAAGATTTTAGATTTGAAGGAAGAAATCTCTTCGTTTGATGGTCTCGAGAGAGAGACACTGAAGGAGACATATGAGAGATTTAGGGGTCTACGGAAGAGATGCCCTCCACACGGTTTTTCCACTGTTGAGCAAGTGATTATACTATTCAGAGCCTTAGAGCCAGTGGACCAGAACAAGTTGAATGCCGCAAGTGGCGGAGATATTATGAATCTGCCGCCAGAACAAGCTATGAGACAGATTGAGAATATGGCAGATGGAAAAGGACAGTGGGGGTTGAGTAGAAAAAAGAAGAAAGCCCTAATGGAAAGTGTGAAGTCGTTAAAAGAAGAACTTGATAGAGAGTCTGACATGCATGACAAGATGCAAGAAATGGTACTGAAGATGGACCAAATGGAGATGGAAAGAAAGAAGGCACAGCAATGCCAACTTTGTGGAGGTGGACACTCAGCATTGGAGTGTACATCACCGAAAAAGTTCACTTACCCACAGCAGTTGGTACCTAACCAAGCACAACAATAGTTTGGGAATCAAAATGATCAGCAGAAGATGAATGTGTATGCAATGGGGCATATGAATACAAATCAGCAGGAATATGGTCAGCAACAGTGGAATCAGAATTTCGAGAATCGACAAGGGCCGCCAATGGAATATGGTATGGGTGATGATTCGCAGCAATATGATGTGAGTTATGTTGGACAAGGTAGTGGGCGACAGTGGAATCAGAGTCAGCAAGGTCAAGGTTGGAATCAGGGGCAGAATCAAAACTGGAATCGTAACAATAATCAAAGCCAAGGTTTTAGACAAAACCAAAGCTCACACAACCGACCTTGGAACCAAAACCCCCAGAATTAGAATTCCTACCAGAATCAGAACCAAGGCAACTACCAGAATCAGCAATCTCAATCACAAGGACAACAACACAGCAAAGTAAGAATTGGGGTCAGAATCAAGGATGGAATCAAAATCAGGGCCAACAGAACAATCAGAATTAGCAAGCAGGCCAACCGCCGAGAAATAATAATTCTGGCACCTATCAACATCCGAATGCTCATCTACACCAGAGTAATCAAAATAATCAGCAATCAAACAATTCTGGTGCCCAGAAGACATCCGCTAAGATACTCCTGGAGAGAGATTGGATAGGACTGTTTCTAAATTGATCAAAAATGTTGTAGAGCAAAAAGTGGCCACCCATTCTGCCATTCGGAACTTGGAGACCCAATTAGGGCAAATAACTGACACATTAAAGAAACATCTTAGTGGTGGGCTCCCGAGTAATACTGAGAGAAACCAGAGGGGTGTGAACATTGTGTTCACACGCAGTGGTAAAGAGGTTGGGCCAAGTGATAAGAAGAAAGAACTATAGGCAAAGAAAACGGAAACAGACAAAGCCGAGAAAGAGAAGGTAGTTGACCGTGAAGGGGCCATGCATGGTGAAGTCGAGATTGAAGATTTGGAAATTGGCAGTGTTGAGAAGGAGATGGCTGAAATGGAGAAAGATTTGGAAGCCACAAAGAAGGCATTGGCGGAGGCAAACAAGAAAGCGTCAGAAGAGGCAAAACCGAAGAGAGACTATGTGGTCTTGGACATCAAAGAAGAAGAGCCCTCATCTCCAAAGACAAAAGGTAAGAAAAGCATAATTCCTCCTCCTCCCCCGGATTTTGATGTTAGTACTTTACCCTACCCTCCTAAGGGGCCCAGAAAGGACATACTGACCCAAGGTGAGGCGAAATTTCTGAATCTCCTGAGGAAGGTAGAGGTGAACATTTGTTGGGGAGATTTTGCATCATTAAAACAAAAGAAAATTTATAAACCTATACTACCATGCAAAACTACCTCCTAACCGGCCGAATACCGGGTAGTTGCTAGTAAAGTTGGATAAGTACGGGTATCAATCCTCAGGGAAAAGGGATGTTGAATCTAATCTAATTAATTCTTCTTTATTAACTAAACCTAAACCTAAACTAGAACGGAAAATAAACTGGACAGAGGATTGTTAATCCAAAGCCAGGAAGGATAAAAGCGATAAAAACTAAATCTAAACTACTAACTATAAAAGGAAATAAACAAGAAGATGAACATGGAGATTAACAATGAACAAACAAAATCATCCAATCCTTCAAACCCTCTATCTCTATCTAAGGTTATCTTGTGATGATTAACTAAAGATGTGGTTCACCTAATCAAAAGTATGAATCCTACTTCCGTAGATAATTCGTCTATCAATCAAAACAAGGTGTAAGATTTATTCAAATCTAGCAACCTAGATAATCAACCTATCAACTTCCGTTATGTCAAGGTTAAAAATCCAATCTTTCCTATGGTGATCTAAGTCTAACATGACTTCCATCAAAATCAAACATCGATAAGCAACCATCTTCCGATATACGTTGCATAACAAATAATCGCATAGGAAAAGATACAACTTTGAGATAAAATCATAAAACAAACTTAAATACAAGTAGATAAAACCTGAATGAAAAAGGATTCAAACTGTTCGAACAATTGCAGCCCCCAAGCATGGAGTACATCGCAGCAGCAAAACAGAAAAGCAAAATAAAAACCTAATCTAACTTGCCACCCCAGCCTCCCCAAAGGGGGCTGGGGCCGCCTAGGGTTTGCCTCTTATGACGGTGTATCAATGAGATCGAATAATGTATGTACTAGGGTTGAAATCGCGGCTGTATTTATAGAGTTTTAAGTCGGCTGCGCTGAAGTCGGCGCTGGACGCTCGTCCTCTTCTCTGGACGCTCGTCCAACATTCTGAACGCTAGAGCAGACGCTCGTTCATACCACGTCCAAACTCTCTGTATGTATAAACCCCTCTTGGACGCCAGTCTGCAGCAATGGACGCCCGTCCATAGTGGACGGGACTTGGACGCGTGTTCAGCTCTTTTTCTTCCAAATTCATCTTGATCTTCATTCCAACTTCATCTATATCTCTTCCCTTCCATGCAAATCATCACTTGAACATCTTTTAAGCTCCTTTCACCTCATGCAAGCGTACCTACATCACGATAAAAACATGCAAAATGTAACATCTTACATCTAAAGATATTTATCCAATAAAATCACATAATTAACCCGATTTTGCACTTTAATACTTCTAAAACTCATTTGCTCAATATTTCAATATAAAGCTCGATTTCTATGAGAAACATACGAATATGGAGAGAATTGTTACAAAATATATCCTTATAAAACGTATAAAATCACCCTTAACAACATTCCCCTGTTAGAGGCTATTTCAAGCATTCCCCTTATTTTAAATTTTTGAAAGGAATGTTGTCGAGTAAGGAGAAGATGCAACAGATGGTACATTTGAGTGAGGAGTGTTCTGCGATTTTTGAAAATAGGATACCCCCTAAGATGCAAGATAGAGGTAGCTTTACCATCCCAATTACCATATGAGGGACAGTGTTCAAAAATGTGTTATGTGATCTAGGAGCTTCTATGAGCCTGATGCCTAAAGGAATATATGAGAAGTTGGGATTAGGTAAGTTAGAACCGACAGGGATGACCCTACAGATGGCAGATAGGTCTGTTGGGACACCTATGGGGGTAGCTGAAGATGTGCTAGTGCAGGCTGACAAGTTTGTTTTCCCCGCTGACTTCGTCGTTTTAGACATGGATATGCATGCAAAGACTCCTCTTTTGTTAGGTCGGCCTTTCTTGAATACAGGATAGACCTTGATAGACGTTAAGAGGGGGATATCATACTACGAGTTGGGAAAGTGAGTGTGTCCATTAATGTTTATAATGCAATGAAACATCCTGAGGATGAAAAGAGTATTTGTTTTTCTGTTGATACTATATACCCTTGTATTTTGGAGCACACTAACCTGCAAGGATACCAGGAACCGATGGAGGAATGCTTGATGAATGCAAGAACTACGGAAGATGATGATCCGAGAATGAGAATTCAGGTATATCATTTGGAGTCAACTCCTTATGTCGACGCGGGATGGAACAAGAAGTTAGAGCTCGGTTTGACCGGCAAGCTGCCAAAGCCATCAATCGAGGAACCACCGACCGATCTTGAGTTGAAACCACTTCCTAAGCATTTAAAGTACGTATTCTTAGAACCAGATAAATTAATTCCTCTTATTATTTCGTCTGCACTAACCGTTTTGCAGGAAGCTAAGTTGATCCATGATCTAAAGAAACACAAAAAGGCCTACGGGTGGAAGATGGTCGATATCAAAGGGATTAGTGCTGACATCTGCAAGCACAAGATAATTCTCGAAGAGGGTGCCAAGCCGGTCCGGCAGTTTCAGAGACGGCTGAACCCGCATTTGCAAGAAGTGGTGAGGAAAGACGTGGTGAAGATGCTGGAACTAGGGATAATCTACGCAATATCTGACAGTGAGTGGGTGAGCCCCACGTAAGTTGTGCCCAAGAAAGGAGGCATCACTGTTAGGCTGAATGATAAAGGTGAGTCCATTCCTACTCGCTTAGTTACTGGTCATCGAGTTTGTATTGATTTTTGCATGCTTAATGATAAAACTAGAAAGGATCATTTTCCACTCCCTTTTATTGATCAAATGCTAGAGCGTCTAAGTGGTCATGCATTTTATTGTTTTTTAGATGGTTTCAGTAGGTACTATCAGATCCACATTGACATACATTACCAAGATAAGACTACCTTCACATGTCCTTATGGCACCTTCTCATTCAAAAGAATGCCGTTCGGGTTGTGTAATGCACCCGCGACATTCCAGCGATGCATGGTCGCCATTTTTGATGATATGATAGAACGATTTATGGAAGTCTTTATGGACAACTTTAGTGTTTTTGGTGATACTTTTGATGACTGTTTGTCTAACATTGATAAGGTGCTTGAGCGTTGTGAAGAGACAAACCTAATTCTAAATTGGGAGAAGTGTCATTTCATGGTCACTAAGGGAATCGTGTTAGGCCACAAAGAATCAGGGAAGGGAATAGAGGTCGATAGAGCTAAGATAGAGGCAATAGCTAAGCTACCTATGCCCACAAATCTGAAGACCCTGAGATCATTCTTGGGTCATGCAGGGTTTTTCCCAAATTGCTAGACCTCTCACCCTTCAGTTGATGAAGGGAGCCCCCGGTGATTTTGATGCTGCATGTCTAGATGCCTTTAGAACCCTTAAGAAACTTCATACTTCGGCTCCTATCTTTGTGGCACCTAATTGGTCCAAGGAGTTTGAAGTCATGTGCGATGCGAGTGATTATGCTGTAGGAGCTGTCCTAGGTCAAAAGGTCGATAAGCTGTTTCGACCTATCTACTATGCAAGTCATACCCTGAATCCGGCACAACAAAAGTATGCCACCACTGAGAATGAACTTTTAGCCGTCGTCTTTGCTTTCGATAAGTTCCGGTCGTACTTAGTCGGGTCAAAAGTCATAGTCCATATAGACCATGTTGCGTTGCAATATCTGTTTGCTAAGAAAGACGCAAAACCACGTTTGTTAAGGTGGATCTTGCTCCTTCAAGAATTCGACATAGAGATTAAGAATAGAAAGGGGTGTGAGAATGTGGTAGCTGCCAGCCAAAAGCTTTCTCATTTCTTCTCAATACGGCTAACAACTTTGCTTCTTCTTCGGTTGTCAGTTTAGCAGAAATAATTAAAGGAAGCCGATCACCCTCTCTCAGGTAAACATACTTTAAATGTTTGGGTAATGGTTTCAAGACTAAATCTTCAGGAGGCTCCTCTAAGCTGGACTTTAAAACTTTACTTTGCAAATTGTCAGAAGAGAGTAACATAGCTTCTAGCAAATCTACTTCTTCTGAAGGTGACAGGTTCTTATTTTCCACAATCTCATCGTCAGTCCCAACTCCAAGTTCGTTCAAATCTATCCTACCTTGTTGATTTAGCTTATCAATCAAGCGCTCGTATTCATAATCTACCGCAAGGACTTGCTCTTCTAGAAAATCGGTGAAATCATCAACTGATTCCTCTATAGAGTAGCCGGTTGGATATTCAGAAGGTCTTTTGATAGCTTTAGATACACTATAGCTCACTTCTTCATTTCCAACACGCAAAGTCACTTTAGCACCATCATCACAATCGATGAGGGCTCGAGCAGTGGACAGAAAAGGTCGTCCAAGAATCAGGGGTGTATTGGGCATTGGATGTCTAAGACATACCAATCCACGGGAAAGGTAAATCGATCGACTTGAACCAACAAATCCTTTAAGATCCCTGTTGCTTTCTTGGATGATCTATCGGCGAATTGAATGTTCATAGTGGTAGGTTCTAGAAGATGGTCTAACTGGAGTTGTTGACAAACATATAACGGCATCAGACTAATTGAGGCCCCTAAATCACATAGAGAGTTGGGGAAAATAAGGCCTCCGATTTGCAAAGTAAGGACGAATCGCCCAGGATCATCTTTCTTAATTGGTAACTCGTCATAACTCATCATTGAACAGTCCTCACTGGTTACCTTTTCCATACCCTCTAGCTTCTTTTTAGATGAGACCACATCCTTTATGAATTTGGTGTATTTGGGCATCTCAACCAACACATCAGATAAAGGCAAATTAACTTGAGTGTTTTTCAGGAGGTTGAGTACCTTCTCATACTTCTTATCCTCACATAAAGGAATGTTAGTCTTTCGAGGAGGGAACGGAAGCTTCTTTAATTCTTCTTCAGAAAAGACTTTCTTATGCGAGGAACTCACAGCGTGGTCTTCGAGGTCTTTCCATCTCATGGACTTTACAATTCTCTTCCGGACAGGCTCATCTGCCTCAATATGCTTCTCCCCATTATCAGGTTCATCTTCTGAAGTTCCTTCTATCTCATCCTTCTTAAGATCAGTTTCTTGAGTGATCTTTATAAAGTTGGGGGTATAGGCCTTATCTTCTACTCCCCCTCCTGCACTTCCACTGGCAGGAGGGGCTAGTGGTTTCCCTGGTTCTGTGGACCAGAGAGTTGAGTGCCGGATCTCAAGCTGATGGCATTAGTATCTTCTTGACTGTAGGGAGGAGATGGAACAAGAGCAGTACATTGACTTAGATTAGCTTGATTTACCTGACCACTTCCACGAGGATTTTTCTCGGTGAAACTTGGCAATTGTCCAGGTGGTCTGGAAGCAAGCTGTTCAGCCAATTGCCCCAATTGCCTCTCGAGGTTTTTAATCGTCTTATTTTGCTCGTCTAACCTCGTAACAATCTCATTTGGGAGAGAAAATCCAGGAGGATTTTGAGGGTTTTGACTCAAAGATTGATTTGGCCTATTGTTGAAAGCAGAGGCGAAGCAGGATTGTTAGGCCAATTCTGATTAAATCTTTGAGCGAGACAGGGGAATTTGAAGATTGGCTCGATGATTGCTCGGATTCCGGTTGTAATTTTGATAGCGAGGGTTGTATCCATAGTTACGAAGATTATTTTGACCGGAGTCCTGGCTTGGAAACCTCGACTCGATTGACCATAAAAAGCGTTTACCTCGGGGTTTTGTCCATTCATAGGGCACGCAGGAGATGTGTGTCCCTCAACAGCACAGGTTTGACAAACTACCGGAGTATACTGCCTCGTATGTTGAGCCGCATTGACTTGATAGTTAGGTGGAAACTGGCATTGACCAAACATATGGCCAACTTGGTTACAGTTATCACAAAACAGAACAGAACTCTGTTGAAGGTGATTGATTGACTGAAGATTTGAATTTGGATTAGAATTTTTTGAAATACTAGCTACTTGTTGTTGAAGCAACGAAATCAACTGGTTCTGCATATTTACTTCTTCAATCTTCGGTGCAGATGCTTGGATGGCTTGGTAGGATGGGGCATAATTATACTTTGCTATATCCTCGAACAACGCCCATCCTTCTTGTGGGGTCTTCTTCAGGAATGTCCCACCGCTTGAGCTGTTGACCATACCCTTGGTTATCTCGGTTAAACCACTGTAGAAAGTATTAGCTTGCCTTTGCAAGTCTAATCCGTGATGAGGGCATTTCCTAAGCAAAGATTTAAACCTCTTAAAGGCTTCAAAGAAAGATTCATTGGGCTGCTGAGTGAAAGTATAAATATCACTAAGACATTGAGCGGTCTTAGATGGAGGAAAATATTGACTCAGAAATTCCCTCTCCAATTCCTCCCACGTTGTGATAGACTCAACGGGTAAAGAGTCATACCATTCCTTGGCTTCACCTTTCAAAGAGAACGGAAACAACTTGAGTTTAATAACATCCTCACC
This sequence comes from Gentiana dahurica var. dahurica, assembly GCA_024500145.1. Lineage (NCBI taxonomy): Eukaryota > Viridiplantae > Streptophyta > Magnoliopsida > Gentianales > Gentianaceae > Gentiana > Gentiana dahurica. The sequence continues at coordinate 94,445,966 of CM044905.1, read as the reverse complement.
AACACCTTGCAACTTTGTGGTACTACATATTTCAAGAAAGACACGAACATGGGAGTGAGGATTTTCAGATTGGTACCCATGAAAAATAGATGCATGTTGCATCATTTGAATCAGAGCGAGTTTGAGCTCAAAAGTTGGAGCTGCAATGGCTGGTACGATAACTCCAGGATTGACTCTAACCATGCATAGTCTGGCGTGATCAGCTAGGGTCCTCGTATCGTCAGCCATCTTGAAGACAAATTCTTCAACTTCAGTCCTAAATTTTTCTTCCAAATTTTCTTCAAAAATTTGGATGCGAGAACGGATTCTTCGGCGATTGGGGCGAACTATAGATCGTTCGAGCTCGGGATCAAAGATAAGAGTGCCTTGTTTGCTCGAGTTAACATAAACTGGAGTCAAACGAGAGAGAGAACCCCAGAACGACAAAAAAATGAAGCAGAATGAAAGCAGACAGGACAGAACGGGCGTTACATTTGAGAACGCCAATTCACCACAAAACGGGCGGCTTACGTCCAGAACGGGCGTTTTGCACGAACAGAGAGCAAAAGTAGCAGGCGGGAAAAACCAGATTTTTAAAGCACAGCACTGAGACTAAAGCTTTTATGATCATCTAAAACAACAAGAACACATCAAAAACAGCAAATCCCCGGCAACGGCGCCATCTTGTTTGGAGTAATTTTTGCATTAATCATTCAAAACAAAAACAATTTATATAAAACCAATACTTATTATGCAAACTACCTCCTAACCGACCGAATATCGGGTAGTAGATAGTATAGTAAGATGAGTATAGGTATCGATCCACAGGGATATACTTTTGATGATGTTTTATGGTTTAGATTCAACGGTACAACGAGCATAGACAGAGAATCAAAGACTGATTCAAAGCTATGAGAGGATCACTCGAACTGAAAGAAAGATGTTTTAAGTTAATTAAGTTAAACGGCAGCTGAAAAGAAAACTACAGTTTATGCAATTATAAACGAGTAATTCGGGAAAGGAGAGGCAAACATTTGGTTCAGCAATTTAATCAACAATAAAAGCTCAATTACAATCAACCAAAAGTGTTTTTCAACAAAAGGCGGGTTCACCTTATCACATGCAAAACGATTAATTTCTTAACAACGTTTGTATCAATTAACGATCCAGGTGTGCAATCCCTCGATTAACGACCGAACAATTAATTTAGCAACTTTCGTTATGAGCTAAGAGCTAATTGTTCAATCAAGTTAGCAAGATGATCTAGATTCATAAACTTTCATTCATGAGGCATCATAAAATCGTTATCTTTCGATGTAAACGAATTGAAACGAATAAAGCAAGCTAATTGATCTAACCTTTGTTGAAGAACACAAGATTAATTATAAGAAAACCAGGATTGTTGATTACAATTGCATCCCCACGTTTGCCATAAGCTGTTTAGCTATCCATGGAGTGATTGAGTACAAAGCTTGAAGAGAAATCCATAAAATCTAGACTAAAAAGTGAATTGAATCTACTTTTGAGACTGTTTGAGCTCGAGAAATCTCAGATTTTCGATCTGGAAACAAAGATGAAATCTAATAATGTACTCTGAGATTACAAGTGACGACTATTTATAGAAAACCAGCAACTCTACGGATGGAACGCCAGTTTCATGCATGGGACGCCCGTTTGATCTCATTTTCTCATCTTCCAGACTCTCTGTTGCACTTGAACGCCCGTTTCATCCACAGAACGTCCGTTCTGTCTTCCTGCAACTGAATTTGTTGAGATGTAACCGTTCTATCCACTTATTGATGCACATTTCATCTCTCCTCTAACAACTTTGCTCTTATCTACACTTCCACCTCATCATTTGATCTTATCTTCATCTACATCACAATTAATACAAAATGCAAAAACATAATATGGCCCAAAATGATATAAAATTTATAATAAAGCCCAAATTAAAGCCCATTTTTACACTTGATTAATTCGAAAGCAACTTTACTCATTAAATTAATTATAAAGCCCAAATTCAATGCAAAATATTCATAATGTGGGGAAATTTATAGGGAAGTTATCATAAAAATTCATATAAATTAGCCCTTAACATCTTGCTCCTTCAAGAATTCGACATAGAGATTAAGAATAGAAAGGGGTGTGAGAATGTGGTAGCTGACCACCTGAGTAGGATGGAACTGGGTGAAAAGAGATGCTTTACAAAGGTTGAGATAGATGACCGTTTCCGGGATGAGCTGTTGTTCGTAGTGGATACGATGCTCCCGGTTAAGAGAGGAAATTTTATGCAGAGAGGGAAGAAATGGAAACCGTGGTATGCACCGTTTGTCAATTATAATGAGTTTGGGTTCGTAGATCCCGAGTTTGATGAAAACCAGAAGAAGATGTTCTACAGTGAGGTGAACAGATATGTGTGGGAGGATCCCTTACTTTTTAGGTTATGTGCGGATGGAATCCTGAGGAGATGTGTTGATGACAGTGAGATAGTAAGTATTCTCTCGTTCTACCATGATAAAGAGGCCGGTGGTCACTTCTCGGGTGAGAGAACAGCGTTGAAGGTGTTACAAAGTGAGTTCTATTGGCCCACTATCTTCAAGGATGCACATGCGTATGTAAAGACGTGTGATGCCTGTCAACGCTCAGGACGGGTCTCAAAAAGAAATGAGATGCCCCAAAAATCGATAATAGTGTGTGAAGTTTTTGATATATGGGGATTAGACTTCATGGGACCATATCCGTCTTCTTTCGGGAATAAATACATTCTTGTTGCCTGTGATTACGTTTCGAAGCGGGTTGAGGCAATCGATTCGCCTACTAATGACAAACATGTAGTTATCAGATTTCTTAAGAAACATATTCTGTCCGGCTTTTGAGTACCTCGAGCGATAATCATTGACAATGGCAGTCACTTTGCGAATAGAGAATTTGAAAAGCTGTTAATGAAGTATGGGGTGACTCACAAGTTAGGCACCGCCTATCACCCCCAGACTAGTGGCCAAGTTGCGGTAACCAGTAGAGGGATTAAGAGAACCTTAAGGATTGGTCTAAGAAGTTAGATGATGTGCTTTGGGCGCACCGAACTGAGTTCAAGACACCCATAGGTATGTCACCCTACATGCTTGTCTTTGACAAGGCTTGCCATCTCCCCGTAGAGGTAGAACATAAGGACTATTGGGCGATTAAAAATCTGAATATGGATGATGCGTTAATCGGTGAGAGGAGGATGTCCCAGTTAAACAAGCTAGATGAGTTTCGCCTACAAGCTTATGATTGTTCGGCGAAGTATAAAGAGAAGACCAAGATGATTCACGACAAGTTGATTAAACCTCGTGTTTTCAACATTGGTGATGAGGTTCTTCTGTATAATACTCGCCTTCACTTATTTCAAGGCAAGCTAAAGTCTAGGTGGTCGGGACCCTACAAGGTTTTGAGAGTTTTTGATTCAGGAGCAATCAAGGTAACCCAACCAAAGAACGTGACGTTCATCACGAACAGCCTTCGTCTTAAGAAGTATGAGAAGTTACCTTTCGATGAGGCTCTCGAAGTTGTGCATTTAACTGATCCCCAACCTTAATTGATCTTTTTTGAGTCTCGTCATGGACTTAAAATCTTGACATGTTCTGATCCTATCAATCCACCATCCTATCTTTCTATCCTCGTTTCCTTGTTCGTACCGGTAGTATAACTTTGAAACAACCAGTACAGTATAAGTCATATGTCGAGCCAACGACGTAAAACAATGGCGCTTGGTGGGAGGCAACTTACCATTTTCTGAGTTTTCTGAGTATTTTGATAATAAAAGTGTTAGAACAGAGGATAGAATCAAATCAGACTCCAAAAATCAGAGTATTGAACCCTTGGCCCTTCAAACGAGCGTTTGGCTACTCTGCAAACGCCCGTTCAATTCCTGTTGAACCAAATGGGCGTTTGACTCATGAAAACGCCCGGTCGTCCAAAATCCTTCCTATCAGTATGTTTTTCATGATAACCCGAACGAGCATTTGCCTCACTGCAAACGCTCGTCAAGTTCATCCAAACCCAGGTGAACGAGCGTTCTGCTCATTGTTGGTCCCAGAGAAGGGTAAAACTATAGTCAGAGGGGGGTGAATGACTATAGTGGAGTTTCAAAAACTTTTCTTGCACTTAAAAGCTTTTGGGCAGCGGATAAGTCCCTCCTTACTATGTTATTTCAAAATAGTTTAAGCAATCACAAATATATGATATAATATATGCAATTAAATAAATGCAGTAAGGTAAATTGTTGAAAGTAAATTAACACAAGGCTTATAGTGGTTCAGGGTGGTGTAATCCCTTAATCCACTCTTCTCCTGTGATGATTGGAGGAATTCACTATTGTTTTTACAGATACAATAGTACGATTTTCCTTGACTTCCCAAGCTTCACAATCTATAAGACTATCACTTCTTGACTGCAACAGCTTCAGTGATTCAGTCTCTTTCACTGCTCCTTGGGATCAAATCCTTCAGCAACTGTTACACACAACTCATTCTCAGATGACTCTGATTCAGTTGCTTGATTGATGTGAATTGGATTCACAAACTTGTTGATCAATCTCAGTGCTTGATGTTTGAATTGTAGCACTCAGTTTTGAGTTGATCACTAGATGTTTCCTTTTTTGCACAAATAGAAGACTTTCTATTTTGACAGAGTTTTTGCTCAGATTTATCGTTCTTGCTTCTTATTTTTTTGTTTTCTGTGAATGCCCTCTATTTATAGCCTTGATTATTCGATTTGAATTTCCGTCTGTTGGCTATATTAATGAAGGGAATAATTCTTGATTCCCCCTTAATTATATTCTCCTTGATTTCAGTGATCGGATTTTTACTTCAGACGTTTATCAGAAAATCCGTCCTTGATAGATCCTCTATTGATTGTGTATTTAATGCATGATCCTCTGAATCTTCATCATACTTCAAAATCTGATTTGGTAAGGTTTACTTAGCCGTTCTCTGAACGGTCAAGTGATCCGTCTGCTTTTCCGTTTAGATCTTCCTTCACTGCTTTGTCTTTACTCAGCCGAAAGTCAGTTTACTCTGCCGATCCACTATTTTCTTCATTATTTCAGTTTAAGGAGAATCTTTGTACTTCACTGATCCTTGATTGGGGTAAGATCAGTGTACACCATATTTAAACATTAATTTTCATCTCTTAAAGCATAACTTAGACATATCCAAGGTCATCACAGACTTCCTTGGTTATAAGTCAGACCATAATGTCTTCATTGCTTTTCTGCTGGTGCTTGGCTGGCTTAACTCTGTTGAATGTCTGTTTTACTTTGCCGTCCTACCAACTAGTACAGTACTTGTCTAACTCAACTTATACAACATGTCAGACTCTAAGTAAAGACTATACAGAGTGGTCTAACTTATTTCAGGCTTGCTATAACATCTAGTATGGCCATCATCAAAACATAATAAAATGTTCCTAACAATTTCCCCCTTTTTGATGATGCCAAAACCCTCATAAGCCTGAACATAAGTAAGCCTAATTTTTCATAATAATTTACAGAATGAAACTCAACAATTTTATTCATCCATTTAAGGGCAGAAAGTTCAAAATTTAGTCAAGTGTTACAACTACATTTTGCTTAATTCATCCTTGTACCTTTTGAACATTGTGGTTTGGACTTCTTCCATATCTTTCCAAACAATCTCAGGAAGCTTCCACTTCCAGTATGCCATAGCAGTGTATTCAGATACTTCTTGGAATATTCTCTTGGCAACGAGTCTTTCAAAGCCAGGCATAGTTTCATTTGCCCTGGGCTCTCCAAAGTACTTCTCAAGTCTTTCCCTAGCTTCTGCAATGTGTGAGTCAGCAAACTTGAGACTTTTGTACAGACCCCATTGATCTTGTTTGTTTATTTTTCCCATAGGATTGAAGAATTTTGCCATATAGTTGAAGTCTTATTGTTGCTCTATTGGCAAGTCTTCTGGTCCATTTTCAGAAAGGGGTATGGCTGAACTTGGTATGCTGGTTCCATCACTTTGCTGGAGGGGGGCATGTTGTCTTTTAATGTTATTGTATATTTTGGCCATGTCAACTCTCCTTTGTTCATCTTGGTAGCTTACCCAGTCTGCCCAAGCTTCATCTTGTGTTTGATCTGGATATAGTCCTTCATGGACTCTGAAAAATTCTCTCACATGATCTAGGATTTTAGCTTCATACTCTTGTCTGTTTCTGTGAGTTAGGAAGCTTCTCTTCTCTCTGCTAGTGCTAGATCTGTGATATTTTGCTGACCTTCTTTGTTGGCTAGATCCAGGTCTTTGTTGTCCACCTGATCTATCTCTATCATCGTCCCTTCTTTGAAAAGGTTGAGGAAATCCAATGCAGGGTTCATTTAGGGCATTTTCACTTTCTTCTCTAGCCCCTCCTTTGTTGCTCTTCTGCCTCATTTCTGATCCTGATTTCTCTATCCCTTGCCCACAGCTGTTCTTCAGTGAAGTTTGGGGGTCTAATCGTTGAACCTTCAGGCTTATCTTTACTTTCCCCCTTTTTGGCAGCATCATCCCTTTGCTTTGGAGTAAGATGCTATTTGTAGCCTCTACTGTGCCAATCGAGAGTCCAATTTTGACACAATGGATGTGAATCGGTTGTCATGGTCAATCGGTTTCTCGGTGACACTACAAAATCTGGTGCCAAATGCTAATACCATTGAATCATTTTCTTGGGAAATGTGTTGTCTGAGACCTGCAAGGTTGTTTGTGATGTTGATGTTGAGCTGTCTCATCAGATCTCCTTGGCGCTACACAACAATGTTCTGTGCATCAATATATTCAACAACGGCCTAAAAGTTTCGCTCAATGGAGTAACTTTTGTCACTGAATGCTGAAGTCATGGATCTGAGGTGCATGGCTTGCTGCTCCAATTCTTCAGCCAGCAGATCTGTTGCTTTTTCAAAAGTCTCATTGGAGATGCCAGTGGCCAGCTGAGAGAGTTTTTGTCGGGTGTCAGCTGGTTCTGGTTCTGTTTGCTGTCCTCTGTCTTTATGTACAGTAACATCTGCATCAACTTCCAAATCTTCAAGTATTTGGTTGGATGTGTATGCCGGTGTAGTTTGAACTGCTATTCCCCTTGCTCTGTTCAGGGGATTTCCTTGACTGGAGTGGTAGAAACTGAGCCAGTGTCTAATACTACTGTCAACTGAATAGTAGTATCCACAGGAGTTTGTGGAATTTGCTCAGGATTGCTAAGCGACATAGTTTGTGATGTTGGTGAGGTTGTCTCAGCTGGTATCGAATTTGCTGGACCTTGTGGTTGTAGAAACGAACTTAGGAGAATGTTATCATCAAGTGCATCTGGTGTAGGGGTATCCTCTTCTCCTTGTTTAGCACCATCATCAGTGTGGGGATCATCATCATCATTGTCATCATGATCATCACCATCATCCTGATCAGTATTATCCTGATCATCTTCCCCGTCTTCTGAGTCATCACTATTTTGGTCAGGGATCTATAGAAGTTTTGTCTTTGCTGCATCAACCATGTCCCAGAGTGGAGATTCATCAAGTACACCAACCAGGGTTGTGATTCCCAGAAAATTAAAAAACCAAGCCTCATCAGAAAGCATGCGGTCGGAGTCTTGAAGTTGAGTTCTGGAATCCCCTTCCTTCCATACAAGATATTCTGCGATTCTACCATCAATGTCATTTGCAGACATTTGTGCAGGTTCTTCTGGGGTTTCTTCATCGTTATCTCCAGCTTCACTTGCAGTCTCCTTATGTGGAGGTTGTTCATTCCCAACTCAGTTCTTGACATGCTAAATCTTTCATGACTGAGTGGTTTAGTGAAGGCGTCAGCCAATTGATCTTCAGTGGATATGTATTTTAGGATGACATCTCCTTTTTCAACATGATCTCTGATAAAATGATGTCTCACATCAATGTGCTTTGTTCTTGAATGCAACACTGGATTTTCAGTGATAGATATGGCACTTGTGTTGTCACACATGATTGGGATAGACTTTTCCTCCACTCCATAATCCCTTAGCTGTTGTCTAATCCAAAGTACTTGTGCACAAAAACTGCATGCTGCTATATATTCTGCTTCAGCTGTTGATGTAGATATGGAGTTTTCCTTTTTACTGAACCAAGAGTAGCCTAGTGCCTAGCATCTGGCATGTTCCAGAGGTGATTTTTCTATCTTGCATCTGAATATGATATCAACTTGAACCCTCCATCTTTTGGATACCAAATTCCAACATTAATAGTGTTTTTCAGGTATTTGATTATTCTTTTGGGTGCTAGAAGATGTGATTATTTTGGTTGAGCTTGAAACCTTGCATATACTCCTACTGCAAATGCTATATTAGGTCTGCTTGTAGTTAGATAAACTAGGGATCCAATGATTCCTCTATACATTTTCTGATCAGCATCTTTTCCAGCTTCATCTTTTCCAAGAATGACTCTTGCACACATTGGTGTATGTGTTGTGCCACTTGTATCCATACCATACTTGTGTATTAAGTCTTTTGTATACTTGGCTTGACTAATGAAAATAACATCTTTCATTTTCTTTACTTGAAGACCAAGAAAATAATTTAATTCTCCCATCATGCTCATCTGAAATTTGCTCTTCATCAGGTTTGCAAATTTCTCACACAGCTTTTCATCCTCTGATCCAAAGATGATGTCATCAACATAGATTTGTACTAGAAATGTGCTTGTTCCTTCCTCTAATTTGAATAGAGTCTTATCTATAGTTCCCTTGTTGAATCTAATCTTGATCAAAAATTGTGATAGTGTTTCATACCAAGCTCTAGGTGCCTGTTTGAGTCCATAAAGAGCTTTCTTGAGTTTGTATACTTTGTCTTCTTTTCCTTTGAGTTGGAAACCAGGAGGTTGTTCCACATATACTTCTTCCAAAAGTCCATTCAAAAATGCACTCTTGACATCCATTTGATAGACTTTGAAGTCTTTGTGTGCAGCAAAAGCTAGAAAGAGTCTGATTGCCTCCAGTCTTGCCACTGGTGCAAATGTTTCATCATAATCTATTCATTCTGCTTGAGAGTAGCCTTTTGCAACTAGCCTTGCTTTGTTTCTGACAACTGTTCCTTGCTCATCCATCTTGTTTCTGAATACCCATTTTGTTCTAATGATGTTGGCTATGTCTGGTCTGTCAACAAGTTCCCAGACTTCATGTCTTTCAAATTCATTTAGTTCTTCTTGCATGGCTGTGATCCAATCTACGTCTTGAATTGCATCATCTATTGTCTTGGGTTTCACTTATGATAGAAAACATGTTAGCATATGCTCCAGTTGTCTTTTGGTTCTAACTCCTGTGTGAATGTCTCCAATGAATTGTTCTTCAGAATGATCTCTTAGCCAATTTAGGTCAGGTTGAAGTTGTTCTTCACTTGGTGCTTCTGCAATTTCAGGTTCTGCATGAGCTTCAAGTGCTGATGCTTCTTCTGTTGTAATGACTTGTGGCTCATCTTGATTTCCAAAATGGTGATTCAGGATGGAAGCTGATATGGTTGTATTTGTATATACTTCCCTTTATGTTGCTTCTTCTTCTTGATCTTGAAGACTTTCACCATTTGTATTTGGTTCATCAAATACTACATGGATTGATTCTTCAATCACCAATGTTCTTTTGTTGAGTACTTTGAAATCTTTGCTGGTGTCTGCGTATCCCATAAAGATTGCTTCATCGGCCTTTTCATCAAAGGTATGCAGCTGATTCCTGTTCAAAACAAAATATTTTGATCCAAACATATGCAAATATGAGACATTAGGTTTTCTACCATTCCATATTTCATATGGAGTCTTTCCATGATATTTGTTGATGATTGATCTGTTTTGTGTATGGCATGTTGTGTTTGCTGCTTCAGCCCAAAATCTCTTTGGCAAGCATGCTTCTGCAATCATTGTTCTGACTGCTTCTTTGAGAGTTCTGTTTCTTCTTTCTGCTACACCATTTTGTCGTGGAGTTCCTGCTGCAGATAATTGATGTAATACTCTATTTTCTTCACAATAAGTTCTGATAACTTCATTTAGAAATTTTGTGCCTCTATCTGATCTGATCTTGATGATCTTCAGTTCTTTCTCATTTTGAATTCTTCTTAGCAAATCTGGCAGACTTTTCAGTGTTTCTCTCTTTTTGTTCATGAATATGGTCCAGGTGTATTTGGAGAAATCATCAACCACTACTAGAGTGTATTTCTTACCACTTACACTTACTGGTGTGACTGGTCCAAATAGGTCCATATGTAACAGATGTAGAATTCTTGTTGTTGATTGATAGGGCTTTGACTTGAAGGAACTTTTGATTTGTTTCCCTTTCTGACATGCATCACATAGACTTTATTTCTTGAATGTGATCTCTGGTAGGCCTTCAACTAACTTGTTCTTTGATAATGTGTTGATAGTCTTGAAATTCAAGTGATTTAATCTTCTATGCCAAATCCAGCTGGTTGATTGATTATTTTTGACAAACGGACATGTTTCTGCTTTAGCTATTTTCCAATCCACCACATACATGTTATCTTTTCTTCTCCCTGCAAGAACTACTATGTTGGTTTGGCTGTGAATCACTTTGCATCCTTCCATGTTGAAGTGCACATTGTAGCCTTTGTCACAGAATTGACTGATGCTCAGCAGATTGAAATTAAGTTCCTTAACATATGCCACATTTTGAATTCTCAAATTGTTCTTGAGTATTGTGCCTTCCCCCTTAATCTTGCCAGGGTTTTCTTTGCCTCCAAAAGTGACTTTGGGTCCATCAAAAGCTTTGAAGTCAGTGAGCCATCTCTTGTTTCCTGTCATGTGTCTGGAACATCCACTGTCTATATACCAGACATCCTACAAAACAAATTAATTATGTTTAGGTACCCAACACTGTTTGGGTCCATACCTGTTAGCAGTCATGCCTCCTACTCCAAGTGTATATCCAAATGATCTTCTTTTTGGATAATTAAAGTCATCAACTTCATATGTATAAGGCATGGCAAAATAGCTTCTAATATTTCTACTGGAGGTATTCTAATACTTTTCTCTACTTTTTGGTGTATTTGCATCCATCTTCACTTTCCAAGATGCAGTGGAAAACCTATGTTGCTTCATGTGTCTAGGAACATACCTAGATTGATTTTTCTTAAACACATGATGCATATCATGAAATGGTTTCTTCTTGTATTTTAGAGGTGCAACGTTCCAATCATCATCTGAAGGATAAAATCTTCCTTTACCTTTCAGAAAGTCCTTGCTTTTGGTTGACTGGATTGACGATTTAGTCTGCTGTTTCACTGCACTAGGTTTTGACTTCACCGGTACAGGATGATTGGTTGAAACTATGGTCTTTCCCTTTCTGAATTTTGGTCCAATGTTGGTCCTAGATTCAGAATTGTGTTGACCATTGTTTCTAATCTCATCCTGACTGTTGTAGCCAATACCAGATCTGGATCCAAACCTTTTTGAGGGTTTGTAAGCTGGTGCATTTAGTGGTTCAGTGGTGTTTTTTGCTGCTAGGTGGATTTCCTTACCTGGTCTGTTAGTAGTGGATGAGTTATCATCTGCTGCTTTTAGATTAGGTGAGTATATCTCCTTAGTAGCTAGTTCGGCTTTCAATTTTTCTAGTTGCTCCTTCAATCTTTTATTTTGTTTTCCTAGATCCTTACATTCATTTTCCAGAATTTCATGATTCATCTCAATTTCATCAAATTTAGTCATGAGATTTTGGACTAGGGCTACTGGATCTAATGGGAGAATAGAAGATTGTGCAGTGTTAGATGTGGATGCATTTGATGAAGAGTACGAGTTAGATGTTACCTTACTTTCATCAGATTCTTTGGCCATTAGACATAGACTTGTTTTCTCAATGTCTGAGCTGTCAACTTCATCTTTATCTGATTCTTTGGTCATGAGACATAGACATGCTTTTTCATTGTCTGAGTTGTCTTCTTCATCACTATTATCTGAGTCGTTTTCAGATGATTCTTCATTCTTTTCACTGCTGGATTCATCCTTGAGTGCTTTCTTACCTTTCTTCTTTTCAGATGCTTTGTACTTCTTCTTTTCCTCATCTTTATTATTTTCTTCAGGACAATTAGCCTTGAAGTGACCTTTCTTGTTGCAATTGAAGCATCTGTATTCATCATCTCTTTTCTTCATATATATCTTTGTTTGAGCTTGACCTCTTGTTTGATGATGAGTTTCCTCTGAATGTCTTCTTTTTGCTAAACCTGTCAAAACGTTTAACTAATAAAGCTACCTGTTCTTTGAGTTCTAGTGTCTCTTTGCTGATACAATCAGCAAAGTTACTTTGATGTGGTGCTATCAGTGCACTGACTCTTTGTGTCTCTGCCAGAGAACCATCTTCACCATTCAATTCGAATTCATGAGATTTTAGTTGAGACATTAGGGTTAGGGTGTCAGTGTTTGCAAGATTTTTTGTTCCTCTGATTACTGATGTTATGATCTTCCATCTTTCAGGTAAGCCTTTCAAGATCTTCAAACACACTTCTTTCTGAGGATATGTGTGTCCAAGCTGTTGCAGTTCGCTGATGATGCTTAAGATTCTGTTGTCCATTTGATCAATAGATTCACCAACCTTCATTTTGAAGTTTTGAAATTTCTGTTTTGCAACAGATAATTTGTTTTCTTTAACTGCTTCAGATCCTTCATTTATCAGTGCCAGCTTGTCCCACATCTCCTTTGCTGTTTTGCAATCTTTGATTCTCATGAACATGTTGCTGTCTAGGGTCTTCAAAATCATATCTTTTGCAACAAAGTCTAGATTTGCTCTTCTCCTGTCATCATTGGTCCAATCCTTTTTGGGTTTGTCCACTTCTTTTCCTTGATCTACTCATGTGGCTACCACAGTCATGATCATGATTGGGCCATCATTAATTGCATCCAGCATCTCCTCATGAGTTGCTGCAAGATGTGACAACATTCTTATTTTATATTCATCAAAGTTGTTAACATTAAAAATAGGTACTTTTGACATAAAGTTTGAGGAATCCAAAAGTACAAATAATATATATATGTGAATATATAGAAAGCACGGATTTGAAAACTACTTTGAAAATATGTGATCTCCTTGTTACCAGAAATTAGATCTGAACGGGTTCTGAAACTAGGAACACTGCTCCGATACTAATTGTTGGCCCAGAGAAGGGTAAAACTATAGTCAAAGGGGGGGGTGAATGACTATAGTGGAGTTTCAAAAACTTTTCTTGCACTTAAAAGCTTTTGGGCAGCGGATAAGTCCCTCCTTACTAGGTTATTTCAAAGTAGTTTAAGCAATCACAAATATATGATATAATATATGCAGTTAAATAAATGCAGTAAGGTAAATTGCTGAAAGTAAATTAACACAAGGCTTATAGTGGTTCAGGGTGGTGTAATCCCTTAATCCACTCTTCTCCTGTGATGATTGGAGGAATTCGCTATTGTTTTTAGAGATACAATAGTATGATTGTCCTTGACTTCCCAAGCTTCACAATCTACAAGACTATCACTCCTTGACTGCAACAGCTTCAGTGATTCAGTCTCTTTCACTGCTCCTTGGGATCAAATACTTCAACAGCTGTTACACACAACTCCTTCTCAGATGGCTCTGATTCAGTTGCTTGATTGATGTGAATTGGATTCACAAACTTGTTGATCAATCTCAGTGCTTGATGTTTGAATTCTGGCTCTCAGTTTTGAGTTGATCACTAGATGTTTCCTTTTTGCACAGATAGAAGACTTTCTTTTTTGACAGAATTTTTGCTTAGATTTATTGTTCTTGCTTCTTATTTTTTCTTTTTCTGTCAATGCCCTCTATTTATAGCCTTGATTATTCGATTTGAATATCCATCCATTGGCTATATTAATGAAGGGAATAATAATTGATTCCCCCTTAAAAATATTCTCATTGATTTCTGTGATCGGATTTTTACTTCAAACGTTTATCAGAAAATCTGTCCTTGATTGATCCTCTATTGATTGTGCATTTAATGCATGATCCTCTGAATCTTCATCATACTTCAAAATCTGATTTGGTAAGGTTTACTTAGCCGTTCTCTGAACGGTCAAGTGATCCGTCTGACTTTGCCTTTTAGATCTTCCTTCACTGTAAGGTTTACTCTAATCTGATTTGGTAAGGTTTACTCTAACGATCCATTGTTTCCTTCATTATTTCAGTTTAAGGAGAATCTTTGTACTTCACTGATCCTTGATTGGGGTAAGATCAGTGTACACCATATTTAAACATTAATTTTCATCTCTTAAAGCATAACTTAGACTTATCCAAGGTCATCACAGACTTCCTTGGTTATAAGTCAGACCATAATGTCTTCCTTGCTTTTCTGCTGGTGCTTGACTGGCTTCACTTTGCCGAATGTCTGTTTTACTTTTCCGTCCTACCAACTAGTACAGTACTTGTCTGACTCAACTTATACAACATGTCAGACTCTAAGTAAAGACTATACAGAGTGTTCTAACTTATTTCAGGCTTGCTATAACAGCTAGTATGGCCATCATCAAAACATAATAAAATGTTCCTAACACTCATGGAAAACGCTCGTTTGCCCGGCTTCTATAAATACCCCCCCCCCCCCCAGGCCTTCATTATTCAAACACAGCCACAAGTTCGAAAAAACCGACACCCCTTCGCCCTTTTAACCTAGTTTCTTTATTTTTAGCCCGATCGGAGTGATTTCAAGTCCCACAAACACCTTTGGATCTCTTCTTTTCATTTCCAAAACCCAAATCCATCAACACTCCTGTTTTGGCCGGATTCGAGGCCCTATCTTGGGCGGTTTTCAAAGTGGAAAATCTTCAATTTTTGGCCAATTAGTGTATCATCCGGACGTTTTGTCAACTCCATCATCATCCTAGCATCCATCTTGGTAAGAATCACAAAGATTTTCATGCTTTAATTCACTTTTTTCAGAGGTTCGATTTTCGACTTGAACCTTACATGAACTATCACTTACTAGGCTTTTTATTCTTTGTTTTGCTTTGTTTGTGCTTTGGTGATGATGTGTGGTTGGTGTTGATGGGTTTTGGACGTCTGCATTACGGGTTTGGTTGATTTTTGTTTGATTTTGTTGGGAAATCCTATTTGGATGATAATCGGGTTGGTTTTACTTTGTTGTTGGTTTGGTAATCAGTGTGAGATATCATGGTGCATGCTGATGGTAAAGAGGGGGCCTCGGGGCAGAAAATGTATGGCAAGGAGAATGATAGGGAGGTTGGGAAGAAGAAGAAGGTGTTAGAACCTAGGTTGATCAATCCCAACCGGGGGATCGAGATTCGAGAGAGACATAACCCTCCTAGGGCGACCCAGACTTAGGCTAGGGCTTCTTTGAGGGATGAATCTGAGTCTGATACAGAAGATGAGCCTTTGATATGTAAGAAGACAGTGAATCTGGGGCCTAGGGCTGAGAAAGCATTGAGGGAACCTAAGGGTGAACCTGAGGTTAGAGCTGAAGGGGGTGAGCCGGTGGTGAAGAATGTTAGGCCCCCGAGGAGGGAGACTGTAGGCCCCCGATCCCGTTGGATAGGCGTTTCATAAATCCTAAGGCCTTAGATATGTACAACAAGCATTACTCCCACCACTCGATGCTAATAGAGAGAGCCTTCCACGACTACGACATTGACAAGAATTTTCGGAAGTATCTGATGGATTGAAAGTGGGGAGCTTTGATGACCACCCCGGAGTTGAAGTTGAAAGCCACTATGGTGCGTGAATTTTACGCTAATTTCTCTGAGTCGAGCTTAGAGACGGGGAGGTTAAGGTTCGGGGGTGAAGGTGCCGTTTCCTGCTAAGGTGATTAATGAGAAGTACTGTTTGTCACCTTTTTAGGGTTTGGACTACAAAGAGGAAATTAAGGCTCGGAAGGATGCCGGTGGGGATCCGTTGGAGGACCTCCGGAAATTGGTTTTCCCGGATGTTCTGTGGACACTTGGAGATGGCGGGGTACAGAAGTAGTTGGTCACCTCCTCTTGGGGTGAAGATTGGAAGGTACAGTGCCGGTTCATCCAAAACCGGCTTCTACCCAAGAACAACTTGACTCATTTCCACATTGCCGATCTTGGGATGTTGTATGCCCTAAACTTTAAGCAAAATGTGGACGTGGGTTAGGAGATCTATGATGTGTTTGCCGCCAATTAGAAGGTCTACTCGTGCAGTTTGATCTGTCCCCACCTCATCTCCAGTTTGTGTCGGGATTCCAAGGTTCAGGAGTACACAGAGGATCACCAGCCCAAGAACCCTCCCGTGCTAAAAAGAGAAAAGGGTAAGACTCCGGCTCAGTTAGCTCATATGGCGTTGGGACACCCTAATTCATCTGCTGGCCCTAGTCAGCCACCATCAATTCGGATGAGGTTGAGTATGGCAAACAATTTCCGGAACTGGATGGAGGATCATAAGCAGACACAGGACAATATTCTGACTCTTCTCCTACTGATGAGTGAGGGTAGACCGCCGAAGAATCCTACAGCGTTCGCCCCGAGCACCATGGATTACCGTTTTTCAGATGATATTGAGCGGGCTATCACACAGATTGTGGCTGAGGATGCACCTTCGTCTGAAGAGGTGACTGAGGAGACTGAGGAGCTAGAGACCGGAGTGACCACTGATGTTCCTTCCACTGCCGCTGATGATGATACACCTGGACATACTTGATTTTATTAGTTGTATATGCTATTCTTTTTGTAGTCTGTGTCCTGTGTTAGGATTGTTTAGGAGCTGTCTCGCCTATTTGCTACGTTTGTACAATTTTTGATGCTACTTTCAGTTTTGAGATGCTACTTTGGTTGGTTTTGTATGCCTTAAGGCATGCTACGACTTTCATTCGTGTCTTGGTTTCTATTTGTATGCACTATGGGATGTTTTTATATTATGTGCCTCTGTGGCCTTCATATTATGCTTAGATGTTATGTGCTTTTCCCGTTAGGTTAATTATCCATCTATAGCAATCCGTTTTATGCGTTACATATTGCATATTGAGTTTTCTGACGTGACAAGGCATTGTTACTGTTATACCCCTTATCCCTATTCAATACCTTGGCACGAAGACCATGTCTCGTTCATGCTTTGCGTTGTTTTTGTCTACTTTGATATAAGGATTTGGGTCACGCTTAAACGAGGCTGCTATGGGATTTGATAGCGCCTTTCTGCCGGGTTCACAAGCTAAGTCTTTCTTTTCTATCTCATTCACGCACTGAGGACATTGCTTCATTCGAAGTGGGGGTGGATACGACTTAGCTTTATATTATTTCGATTGATAAATATGCCAGTAATTGTGATATGCTTAGTTAATGTTCGGTTTCGAGTCAATTCGTGGCTTAAAATTTTAAAACTTTTCACGGTTTAACACCGCGTTATATGCATGTTTCTCACGATGGAGTTGGTAAATGTCTTAGTAGTCGAGTAATGTGTGCAGGGTGATTCTATTTTATTACGATATTTATTGCACGTAGACCTTGGTTATACTTAGCTTGGTGGCTATACACACTTACACCACTAGTTTCGGGGCGAAATAGAAAGGTTTACCTAGGCCGGATACGGGATGAGAGTCATGGCGCTTATTTGACCTGACCAGAGCCAAATATGCCAAAATCCCGAAATTTTACCCTCGTACCCCCTCTAAGCCTTTATAGGACGGTCTGACCACCGTCCGAAAATGAGCCGTTTTGGTTACTTAGCCTGTATTACCCTAACCCTGAGCTTTATTATTGGTCACGTTTCTTTGATTACCCTACGAGTGGACTTAATGGTTACTTTAGACACACTTGTTGAATCAAGTGTGGGGTGGGAGATGGTGCGTGTTTCGAGAGGAGTTGGTTAGTACGAGCTAGTTGGTTAGTGTGAGGTTTGTTGGTTCGGAAAAAAAAAAAGAAAGAAAAGAATGAAAAAGAAAAAAAAACAAAAGAAAAAAGAAAAGAAATGTTTGAATCAATTTCAAGAATAAGAAGTCAAAGAAGGAGTGTTTTAAATGAATAAAAGTATGATGTTGAGGTTGGAGTTATTTATTAATGAGTATAAAAAGATCGAAGGCGTTTGGTTGAGTATGTTTTCAAATAGATGGTTCACTCGTATTTTCTTTTCTCCTGGCCCAAATTTTCCTTTCGATTAACCCCATCCTGAGCTTAACATTATAACCCTTCAAGTCCTACTTGACCGTATATAGCCTCGGTTGCCTCGATTAGTGGAGATTCTAGCCCGGTATAAGTTGTGTGTAGTCATTTGGCCGGTATTCGAAGCCGGTAATCTTTTTGAGTGTAGCCTTTGGTTTTTAACACACACACCTCGTTTTCATGATAAGATAGAGTCAAGTGGTTTACATTCAGTGTATATTTTACATTCACCTTGATGTCATGAGTACTATGCATGTTTCGTAAAGTTGATCCCTTGGTCTGTTTTAAAGCGCCTAATTTACTCGAGGACGAGCAAAGGCTAAGTGTGGCGTGGTTGATGGGAGTCAACTTTACTATACTTTGGTGTGCAGTTTAACCCCCGTTTATTACTTTATTGGCATGTTTTGAGTATTTCTAGGCTTAATTAAGAGTAATATCGAGAGTTATACACACGGGGAGTTAAACTGTCACATCGATAATAAACTCTGCCTTTTTAATGATATTTAACTCTTTTTCGAGCGATTTTGTCTTGCGGAATCACGCGTGGTGTTTGTTCGTACATATTATTGCTGGACTTAGGTGACTCGAGGACCCGGAAGGAAATTTTTTGGAATGAGAAACATGGTCGTGGCACAAAGGTAGCATAAAGGTGAAGGAAAATCAAGTTTGGAGTGAAATCAAGGCAAACTGGCGTTTGCCCTACCCCAAACTTGCGTTTGAATCAAGCTCTACCCAATTTGGCGTTTGGCCAGTGAAAACGGGCGTTTAACAGAAGTGGAATTGATAATGAAAGTTGGGTTTTGAGGCAACCGAGCATCCAAATTACCCCCAAACTGAAGTTTGGGTGGGTTCAGTCCGAATCAAGAAAGCTCATACAATCCAAACTGGTGTTCAGGCAATCAAACGGGCGTTTGACCCTCATGGCATGATCCATGAACTGGCATTTAGGAGGAGCCAAACGCTGGTTCACTGAAGACGAAACCTTAATATCATCAAGATTTCCAGGAAGACGACCGTTCACTATGGCTCAAACGCTCGTCTGGTACCGACAGCAGCAGAAATTGACCTAGCACTATACATACGCAGCTAGGTCAATTTGGTGCGGTTTTGGTGCGGTTTCAGCCCCATGATAGAGATTACCGACTTTAGACACTTTTAGGGGCGATTTTGGTGCGGTTTTAGTGTAGGTTAAACATACTTTGATCCCTTGATTCCAGAATTCATATCCTTTGATTCTACATACATTTTATAGCTCTGATTTACGTTTCAAGTTCCAAAGATTCGACTTTTGGTGGATTATTTCTTCATACTTTTTCAGATTAGATATTCTGCAAATTATATGGTAATGAATACTTTTTATTTTATTATTTCTAGCATGATTTCCATTCTTTATTCCGTTATTAGCATAATCATGAGTAGCTAATTGCATGTGTAGTCGAATTGTGTGAAAGCGAGCGAAAACCCTAAGAGGGATGAGATTGGGAGTTGCGTAGTGCATAATTGAATGTTTTAACGATTAATCCACATCCTAAAACTTATTTTAACATCTTTGAATTAGTTTGATAACCTAGTTCACTGTCACACACATCAAACTTATAGATGCATTTTGCGGTGAGATGTGGGATAAGGGGTGTTAGGATCGTTGCGTAGATTCGGCCTAGTTGTTAGATCCGTTTCCAATACAGAGGTTTGTCATTGTTGTTCGAGCAACTCTAGAGCTTAATCATGTTAGGATAATCGGTTTTCTAAAAGAAGAGTCGGTTAGCTTCACATAGGGTGGTTCGATCGAGTTGTTCAGTCTAATCACTAGAATTAGGAGTTGGCACCCGTGGATGTCGTTAAACTACTTAGGATAGGTAGGTCGGTTAAGACACGCTCCATGTCAAGTCCTTACTTAGGGGTAAAAGTAGCTCGTGGGATCATAGTTCGGCTATACTCTTTAATATCTAGAAGTAAAACTCGTTAGTATAATCTTTATTTCCACATTAGTATAATATCCTCCACTATTATTTTGATCTGAACTAAGTTATACGTTAGCTTTGGTACTTAGACATTACTCCCTGTGGATTCGACCTTGTGACCACTATACTCCTGTTGACCCGATACTCTGTCGGTGAAAGTAAGCGGTTAAGTATTTTGCTATCACTGGGCTCTCCAAAGATGATAATTTTGTCTAGTTAATTTGATTATTTGAATGGAAGATGAAGGAGAGAAGGAGGGATAGGAGGGCTGAGATGTGTCTCCGGTAACAGCCGACATGGCTGGAGGAAGAAGAAGACAGACGGGGAAGAAGCTGGGGTACGGTTTTCCCTTTTTTTTGAGAAAAAATCAGAAATCGTTGGCGTAATACGAGAGAGAGAAAAATCAACTCACTCTGATACCATATCATAATTTAGAATAGTATATGTTTCATTGATTCAATCACAATAGGAGATTACACATATATAGGTTCGTTGTGCTTGGGGGACAAGTTACAGAAGATAAATACAAAATATTAAAAATACAATGAGATAAATACGCATATTATTTGTGCTAACTAATAATAGTCTCGACAAAGAGAGATGTCGATAATAATATTGAGTCTAGTTAAATATTATTATTTATAATTTATTATTTATGTCTTGTTGGACAAGTCGGTTTGGGCGTATATATTTGTATCAACACTAATAAGTTAAATCAATGATATACAATTATTCTAAACTTTGATATGGTATCAGAGCAGTGGAGGTAAAGGTAGAGGTATATAGCAGGAAACGGTGACTTTTAGCACGGGGCACACACAGTATGGGGTGGTTTAGCAGGAATAAAAGTGGGAAGACTTTTGAGGGCGTGACGGAGTATGGAATAAGAGCAGTGACAGAGACGTTGATGCCACGTGATGGAGGCGGTGGTGGAGGAGGCCAGAGCTTGAGAAGGAGTGGGAGGAGGGTGAAGTGGGGTGGAGAAGTGATATAAGCCATCTTTTACCAAACCCTTAAGATGGGTGTGACTGGAGTAATCTTATACAAGAAAGTAAGATCCATGATATTCAAAGTACACGGAATTATTCGAACCAAATTTATGTGCTCATAAGAGGTTTCTAGTGATGGAAGGTGTAACAAGAATATTAGATAAATGAAATGACTAGGAAGGGGAATATACAAAAGAAGAGCCGTAATGAGTAATAGGTAAACATGTACCGTCTCCAACATGCACTTTGTCGGGCCCGGCATAGGGAGCGGATGAGAGGGTGAGATTGCGGCACAAATGAGTGAGGTGATGGGTGGCACCAGTATCCGCAATCCAATCAGATCAGGGATGAGGGGAGTGAGATGCGACGTATGCATGTGACGGTTTCCGAGGGGGCGGTGGCTAAGAATAGTTGTAGCGGTAGGGGCAGGAAGGAGCAACATGGCCGACTTGAGAGCAAATTTGGCAAGAGAGGTTCATAGCACCACGATTGTGTCCGGAGTGGAGAGAGCCGAATCGTTGGCTGCGCCCCCGATCTCGAAAAGGATTAGAGCTGGGCACCATGTCGAAAAGAAGAAAAATGAGTAAAGATATATATATATATATATATATATACACACACACACACAGTAAACTCTCGATAAACGAATATCCAATAAAGTAATATCCTCACTAAGATAATAATTTCTTCCGGTCCCGACTTGGGCATGTGTACTAAGGTAATAATTTCGCTAAATGCATTAAGTAATAAAAAGATATTGAATACAGAAAAGCCTAATAAAAATATAAAATAATAAATGCATAATTCTAGTTAGAAATTTATATATTAAACTTACATATTTTCGAAATTCCTCATTTCACTTCATATTTTCTGAAAATATGCATCTAGAATAACTTGTTTCTTCTTAGTGGCTAAACCAAATTCGGTCTCACTTTAAATTTTTGTAGAGCATACACAACTTCAGGAATACTCTATTGTTTACTTATTTATAAAGAATTGAAATCTTTTCATTTTTGATTTCGATAAAAATCCAAGAGCACAAATTCTTATAATCTTTCTAGCTTCCCAAGCATTTTAATTCTCTTCATTTTACAGACTAGATGCATAATATTAATTATTTCTTTGTAAAGTAATAAATATTAATTTATCGATGAATAAATAAAGTATTCATTTATCGATAAACAAATATACTCGTTAAAGTAATAATTTTGGTCGGTCCCAATATCTACATCCATGCTGATGTTTCTTCAACCCAATTCACACCACCTACAGGCGTTTTTCTAATCAAACTTCGACCTAGCTAAGTTGCAGCAGAATTTGGATTATTCAAGGTACATCGAGATCTTGTCCGATTCTCCTTATTTATGGGATCGATACAATGCTAGAGGGGAGGAGAGATTTGTAGGTTATGATGTGAACCAAAGTGATTTGAGGAAGAAGGGAGGAAGAATGGCAACTGTGGTGGCAGTACAACGCCGGAGAAGGTGACCGAGAAAAGTAAAACCGGAAGGAGCTATATATATATATATATATATATATATATATATATATATATATATATATATATATATATATATATATATATATATATTATTTTATTTTTATTTTTTGAAGAAACGGGTTAGGGTTAGGGTTAGGGTTTAAGGAAGAATTGAGACAACGAGAGAGAGAAAATTGACATGCTCCGATACCATATCCTGGTCTTCACTTTCTGGTTAAGGACCGTGGTTCTCTGTCCTATTTTCTTGGCATTGAGGTGCTTCCTAACTGTTGTGCTATTTCTCCCTCAGCGCAAGTATATCTTCCAGCTTCTGCAGCGTGATTCTCTGGACAAGGCCAAGCCTTGTCAGACACATATGTCGGCCTCCACCCGCTTCACCCTCGACGACGGCCCTCCATGCGCCGATTCTTCGCTTTACCGCACTATTGTTGGTGGTATCCATTATCTCAGTTTCACTCAGCCTGATATTGCGTTCGCGGTCTATAAGGTTAGTAAGTATATGCATTCGCCTACCGAAGCTCACTGGGTTGCAGTTAAACGTATTCTTCGGTATCTTAAAAACACTGTCTCCGATGGTCTCTTCTTCTCTCGCCGGTCACCTATTTCGCTCCAGGGTTATTCTGATTCTGATTGGGCTGCTGACAGTGATAATCGTCATTCTATTGGGGCGTATTGTGTCTTCATTGGTGATAATCTCATTAGTTGGCGTAGTAAGCAGCACTTGACCGTTTCAAAGAGTAGCACTGAGGCAGAGTATAAGACCCTCTCTAACACTGCCGCCGAACTTCAGTGACTCTGCAGTCTACTTCGTGAGATGTAGGTTTCGTTATCTTCTCCGCCTACTCTTTGGTGTGATAATATTGGTGCCACCTACCTTGCTCATAATACGGTGTATCATGCCCGCACGAAGCACATAGTGATCGATTTCCACCATGTTTGCAAATTGGTTGCCGCTCGCAACCTCGGCATTTCTTTTATCCCCTCGAAGGATTAGTTAGCCGATGTCCTCACCAATCCGTTGGCGCAACCTCGTTTTGCCAGTTTGAAGTCCAATCTCTCTGTTCAGCCACTTCCCAAGGGATTGCGGGGGCATGTCGAGAATAATATTTAATCTAGTTAAATATTAATATTTATAATTTATTATTTATATCTTTTTGGACAAGTCGGCTTGGGCCTATATATTTGTATCAACACTATTCAGTTAAATCAATGATATACATTTATTCTAAACTTTGATAAGAGAAAACATTAACAACGGTGATTGAAAAAGATGATTTTTATTCACTTGATTGGAATGAGTATACACACACACACACACATATATATATATACTAGCAAAATGAACGTGCGTTGCACGTGTCGGTGTTGGTGAAATTTATATATTTATATGGAATTTGACAACATAATTTAACGTTATACATTGTTATATACATGTTTAACTATAAAATAATAGTATAGTGTGTAATGATAACCTTGTATGAGTTGTT
Organism: Gentiana dahurica var. dahurica; assembly: GCA_024500145.1. Taxonomy (NCBI): domain Eukaryota; kingdom Viridiplantae; phylum Streptophyta; class Magnoliopsida; order Gentianales; family Gentianaceae; genus Gentiana; species Gentiana dahurica. Next base: position 94,421,958 of record CM044905.1, on the reverse strand, counting down.
TGTTTCAATTGTAAATTCAATTGTGGAATAAACATCAATACAAACAAAATCTAAACAACATAACATTATGAACACGTCTATTGTTACAACATAATATAAACAATATGAATCATAAAAGAATAGATACTTAAAAACTTTGAGGACATGTATGAGGGATTGGATTCAAAGGCAATCGGAGACCTCCCGCCTTGTATGAGTTTGCACCTTTCTTTTGAGCAGGTTGAGGACTTAATTTCAAATGGACCCAAAACTTCTTGAATTCAGGTACATTAATCTTCAATAGAGGCTGTTTAGATTTCGGGGAGGATTTCGGTTTTAGAAGAAAAAATTAATGTATTTGTTAATAATGCGCATACTCTGAAAAACAAAATGACTTTGATTAAGGGAAAAAGCGAAGAAAGATTCAGATCGAAAGAGTTTTATTTTATAATAGTGAAGTCAGAGAGACATCTTGATTACATGATTTAATGATTAGTACGTATGCCAAGGTGCAAGTGAATCAGGATCTCGAAATTTGATAATGAGATTTGAATTTAAAAGACATCTGGAAAACACATTCATGTCAGAGACCTTTGGGTTCCCGCCTTTTAAGAAGTGCCACATCATCCCCAATCAGACCTGACCTATGATCTCTGTTCTAACTCAGGTTTGTGGGGATTTTGACGGTGAGTATGACCCGAAGTCATACACATGCCACCTAATGGGCTACATCAGATCATATTACCATATGAGCCACATAAGTTCAGCTCAATTTAGGGCATCACACTCTAGATAACTTTGATGAAGATGTTTCAGCCTGATATGAAGTGTCTCAACTCAGGGCATATCATCATCGATGACTTCATGTTTCTGAAGAGACTGGTCAGGGCATTTAGCAGACTATAACTGCCACAATAATGCCTCTATGATTCCCACTCTATTATGGCACGAACCGTAAACCGTCCAATGATTTCAGTCATGTCGCCAATCATATGCTCCAAGGCATCTTCTCCGGAATGAGGATTATATTAAAACGATTCACTCTTAACAAATTAAGAACTTTATTAATAGCTTCATCCCGAATCCTCTGGTACATAGGCATTCAATCACATTGACTCAGCTATAATTCATCACAAAATCCACTAGTTAAGTAATTGGATTATCCTTACGATTCCTAATTACCCTCCTAATGATCCAATTTCATCATTGATGATTTCAGACATCGTCTGACACTATTGTGAATTTCAAGATAAACATAAAATGGTAAGCAATTGAATATATATAAAATAAAACAATAGAAATTTGAAGAAAAACAAAATTCCACTTTGGAACTCAATACATAATTATGCAGTTGTCGATAATGTGTTCCTTCATTCTTTATGTGTCCTCCGCTTCCATAGCATAAATTGGGTCATTAATAAGTGTAAAAACTTTGTGTGCTTTCATTATTCATTAAGAAGGATCGTTCTTTTTTATAAAAACTCATAAGAGTAAGTATAAATTATTTAAGGGATTTTGACACTTTTGGTCCATCGTGTTTAGCTTTGTTTAAACAATAACCTTATGTTTCTGAATGACACTTTTGGTCCCCAAAGTTTGTATTTTGTTTCAATTTTAGGACAATCACCTAATTAACCATCTAAGTTAACGTCGACTAAACGTTTAATCCAACATTTAGTCGACGTTAACTTAGACGGCTAATTAGGTAATTATTCTAAAATTGTAACAAACTACAAATATAAGGGACCAAAATTGTCAGAAACATAAGGCGTAAATTGAAACAAAATACAAACATAAGTGATCAAAAGTGTCATTCAGAAACATAAGGGTTATTTTCGAAACAAACATGAGGGACCAAAAATGTCGAAATTCTAGTTATTTAATGAATATAATAGAATAATGATAATAAAAGGAATATAATATTTACGTACCAGAGTGTAGAACTTGTTTGAATACTATGCTTCTGTACATCTGTGGATGTTGTCTAGTTGATTTTTGGGTTTGACCAACACCTTAAGTTGTTGATATTGAAGTTCCCATTGAAAGTAAAACATATGGTTGTCCATGAGAGAACACCGATCGAGGCAATTAAACTCCTACAAATGGTTTTGTTTATCCTTGTGATTTATTGATCATTTTTGCAAAGCAAAGACGTATAGGATATTGCTTTCTTGTAAACTGAAACGGGTATCCTTCTCTTTTTGTCGGTGAAAATGGAATATGTGGGATTAAAACCCGCTTTCCATAATGTTGCCCAACTGTGATTTCAGCATAAATCATGTTTCCTTTGAACCATTTACATATCATCCATGTATCATTGCATAATCCTTCTGCTAGTTCTAAGTTCTTTAACAACAATATCAGTGAATACTTTTTCAACATTGATTTGTGATGAGGCAATTCATTTGGTGTCAACGTGTTGAGAAACTCTTCTTGATAATAATCATTAGTATAATCAATAGCCTTATCAAAGATGTTGAAACAATATCCATCCCCTGGAAAGGTTGATATCGATTTTTCATTCAACTTATCAACATATTCAAAAGTCGTGACCAGTATTTCTCTACTTATAATGTATTCTACTGAGAATGCGTTATCCTCTATAAATGGAAACATAGAACTAATTAAATGATTTTCGGAAACCTCATCATCGTTTTCATCGTATACAATGATCATTTCTTCTGGTAACTCTATGTCTTCTTTAGTGTTTGTTGGTTCTTCTACACAACCCACCCTTAATAAATATTGACTGAAAATGTAGATCTACTCTTGGTCTCTTATTTTTAGAAAAATATAATTTTTCCATCATTGACCACAAATATAACTCCACCAAGCTTGCCGTTATTGTTTATAGTATCGTTCATTTGGAACATGAATCACTTGTCTAAAATCACCTCCAAATCACTTGTCTAAAATCACCTCCATCAGTGCAAACAATCTGCTTAATGCATTAGGCATTTGAATGACGGTAGCTTCATTTATGCATTCTGAGATGCTCTGGTCGGATTCTAATAAAGCTCTTTTCTCTGCAGCTTCTTTGAAACTGGTGAAATAACATAATAGACTTGACTCACATGAATGTTTATGCAATTGATGTTAATAAAGGTGATGAGGTTATTGCATTTGACAAGTTTGTTTCATTAGTATATTTTTGGTTTTTCTTATTATTCTTGTTGTTTCTTTCTTTTGCTGATCAATTCTTGACTGGTGTGTAATGACACCATCAATTATTACTTGTGTTGATCTCTCATTTAAATGGGGTGATGATATTGTTATATATTCTACTTTGTGTTACATGTGTATATATATTTTTATATAAGAACTAAAAAGGTTTAGCCACATTTTAAAAACATCTTCACATGCCATTGCAATTCAGAGCATCTACCAATTCAACTTTTATTTTTTATCTAGTTTCCACGGACACTTCTAATCTATTGCATTGTTCATCGTGTGTCAGTTGAGAATATTTTCTTCTTTTAACTTCTAGTGCACACCGTCTTCTTTACCTTCACAGAAAAACCTTCACATTATACCGGTGAATGCGATAACAATGACGATGATAATAAAAAATAATAACATACTTTTCATACCGCTTGTGCGTGATGCAATTCATATTATGCTTAACTATATTATAAAATTTACAAAATAAATAAATATATACATCACGGATATTGTGTTACCTTTACCTTTGGTGGATGATGTCTCTTTCACCATATTGTTCTTATGTTTCCGGATTTTCAATAGTTATTGAAAGTGTTAAATGTGTATCTGTTTAGAGTTAAGTATATATTTGTTTGGTTTAATTGCTCACGTACGACGATAATTATTTTTGGTTTTTAATTGATTTTTGTAGTAATAATAATTTTGGATTTTTAATTGAGCGGTTATTAATAAATGATAATTGCATTAAGTTATTAATTAGTGAATCAAGGTATTTAACGACAAATGTTGTTCTTCCGGAAAAAAAACCGACAAATGTTTTTATATTTTTATCATCTTTCGATTTTTAATCAATTAATAATAAATATTCATTCAATAATCAATCAAGGGTCTTGATGATTTTTTATATATATTGGTTATATATATATATATATATTGTTAAAGTTTTTATATTTTTTTTGTTATATTTGTAATTTCATTTTTCTTTCATCTTTCTATTTTTATCCAATTAATAATAATTATTCAATCAATAATCAATCAAGGATCTTGATGATTTGTTTATATTTTTTTATTTTTAACTAATTCAAGGATTTTTTTTTATTTTTTGTTTTTATATTTGTAATTTCGTTTTTCTATTTAATGTAATTAGTGATGATTAATTAATGAATAATCAATCAAGGATTTTGATTATTTATGTTTTTATATTTTTATTTCGATTTTCTACTAGTAATTAATTGATTTTGTACGTTTTATCTTTATATTTTGTTTAAAACTAATTGATTAATTATTCAAATTAGGGAAAGCACATTTTAGGAGAAACACACACACACACACACACACACACACACACACACACACACACACACACACATATATATATATATATATATATATATATATATATATATATATATATATATATATATATATATATATATATATATATATATATATATATATATATATATGTGTGTGTTATATTTTTATATTTTTTGTTATATATATTTGTAATTTCGTTTTTCTATCATCTTTATAATTTTAACCAATTAATAATAATTATTCATTAATCAATCAAGGATCTTGATGATTTGTTTATATATATTTTTATTTTTAAATAATTCAAGGATTTTTTTATATTTTTTGTTTTTATATTTGTCATTTCGTTTTCTATTTTACGTAATTAGTGATGATTAATTAATGAATAATCAATCAAGGATTTTGATTATTTATGTTTTTATATTTTTTATTTCGATTTTCTACTTGTAATTAATTGATTTTGTACGTTTTTATCTATATATTTTTAATTAAAGCTAATTGATTAATTATTAAAATTAGGAGAAACACATTTTGGGAGAAACACTTTTTGAGAAAACACACTCACATTTTTAATATAGTATATATATATATATATATATATATATATATATATATATATATATATATATATATATATATATTCTAGCTAGAAGCAACTACAATCTTGGAGATATTTACGGATACAAGCAATAAAAGAATATAATATACAATGAATTACCATAAATATTATAATTGCTATCACCGCCCCTTAGGTTGGCCAAGGGAGGATGTGACGCCCATGTCCTGGACGCCGAATCCTTTTCTATAACGTCTTATACTTGGATCTGTCGGCGCTAAATGAGTCATAAATGATCCGGTCTATTTCTTAGATCATTGTCCTCGCTTGGTCTAAAGGGGTTAACCCGAATCGACAATACATTTAAGTCACACACTTATATGGGGGTGATCATTCTACTACTTTACCGATATGGAATTTTAAAATCTATCACTCATTATAAGGGACTGGCGTTTTCGCCAGTACATAGACAAGACTTGTCTCAATCTCGTTCCTACCAAAGGATTCTAGAGGTGACCCCACCGTCTCTCATGGTGTGGCACTTAGATTCGTCTGGTAGTTGGCTATGATACCAATACGTAACGCCTCAGAACTTGGGTCTGACGGCGCTAAATGAGTCATAAATGATCCGGTCAATTGCTATGACTATCGTCCTCGCTTGGTCGAAAAGGCTAACCCGAGTTGACAAGACATTTATGTCTCACATTTAAATAGAGGTGAGTATTCTACTACTTTACTAATATGGGATTTTACAGTGGAAGCCTAACTTGTCACGTTGTAGATGAAATGTAGGCCGAGGTAAGGACTTGGTGAGACAGTCGGCTAGCTGGTCTCATGAATTAACAGTATCACTACAACGGTGGGGCCATAATACAATTTTTAGTTGAAAACTAGCGTGTTAAAGTACATTGACATCCACAATGATATATTAATCGCTTTCCTTTATCACATTTCCTTGGTGCAAAAGGCGATTTACCTCGTCCACAAGACCCCTTCACCCCGACCCGACAGAATGGTGAGGAGGTTAATAATCGTGAATCAACGGCCTTTTAGATGGGAGACTCAGGACCCGGTGCCCACAATGAAATTCGGAAATGTCTTGTGATAGAATGGATTCATTCTTTAGTGACTCCCATGTCAAAATGACTATTTATGTAACAATATCTCATTGGCCTTTACTTACACCACACCTATGAAGTACGGATACACGATACGGATAAGTGACACAGTTAATGTCAAAATTTAAGGACACGAGACATGTGTGTGTGTGTGTATATATATCTATACTATCTTATTATATATTTTTAAAGAAAAAACCGTCAATTGACCCTCTTTCGGCCAATTGACCCGACCCAAACCCGGAAAAATAACACGCACATCCCTCGCTTGAAAAAAAAACCAAAATATTCAGAACTTCCCACCATACACGATTCAGAACTTCCCCTCTCCACTCTTCTGATAACATCCTTAACTTCCGTTCCCAACCTCATGATAAAACACTCAGATCTCTCTCCGAAGAAGAAAAAAAAAAAAAAAAAACCACTTATCCGGAACTTTGCCACACCTTGCGTAACCACCCATCCCATTCTGTGTACAACCTTCCCAGAAGGAAACGAACCACAGAGATATGCGGGAACGGAGGATTGAGGAAGTTGGAAGCAATCGTATCAGATTCGGTATATTCTCCGTTGCGGATAAATTTCTCCAGCATCCACGCCTCATTCAAATTCTTCTCTTCAAGGTTCTAAAACCAGAGGATAAACAAGGCTATTCATAGAAAGATAATAGATTGTTTCGAGTGATGATTCAGGAATAATGGCCGTGTGCAGAAAAAATGTTGATCTAGGTCAGAAATCAGGTTTTTTAGAAGAACATTTTTTTGTTTTTTTAGAAGAACATTTTTTCTGATGTGAACTTTATCTATTTCAAGATGTAATTTCTTTTTACTTTCCCAGGTCGTCAACACTGGGTTTGTTTTGTTTGAATAAAAATGTTGTTCAGCGACAGGTTTGCAATTTTGAAACACTGCAGCCTCACGGGTATTTATATATTTTTTTATTCTCCTCCAATGCTCAAATGTCAGCTTCTTCCTGGTTTAATTATCTATTCTGCCTTTCAAATTAAATTTGTCATCTATATGACTTTGTAGAGCAGGAGAAGAGGTCGATTTGTATTGATGCGGGGAAACAGTGAACGGAAATTAACTTTGCCCTCATTATCAAGGGTACCTTTTTTTCTTTTCTCTTTTTTGAGAATAATGATGCTTTTTTCATGTAGATTCTTCTTTGTGTAGCTTCATGAGGTAAATATTATTCTTCTTCAAGGATTTTATGTATGCTTTTTGTATCTCTTTTTTTTATTTGGATTGAAATTGCTGATGTTTTAATACATCATTTATTGGGTTGTTTATATGAAAGTAAAAAGTCAATTTATCGGTTTGGATATACATTTTTCTTAATTCCTCATTTGTTGTTGTTGTTGAGACAATTCTTGACTTTAAATCTCTTTTGGACTATGAAGCTTCAAGGAGGCTTATCTTGGGTATCTGCGCCATCTTTCTATCAAGTAAGTTGTGCGTAATAGGATGAAATTTCGCTGTTGTATTCCTAAGATGATGCCAACTCACAAGTATCGCTTATTATGAGTAACTCCTTGAAAGTTTGGGAATGAAAACGTGGAAATGAAATGCAGCAAAACAAGGTATTTCATTGTGTAGTCTTTTAACACGAACATAATTTTCTATACATGAAAATGAAATACGAGTGCCGATACAAAAGTTACCTCTTCTGTGCGTCATGATATTACATGTTACAAATCATAAGATGATTGTAATTTCTTCCTGCTGCATTTTATGGTGTCTTACGAACGTCGGGCTATGATTTGTGGTAAGAATTTGACATTCACTCCGTAAGAAGTGGAGTAATAATTGTAATTAAGTGTTTTTGTATGGGGTGATGTGTGTGTTTTCCTCTAATCTCTTTGGGAGACTCATTTTTAGTTCATCACTTGAATATCTGTTAGATTTTTTTTGGATTTTTTCTTTATGCTACCTGAATGGTTTCTTCTGAGGTCTATGGGATTTTCTAAAAATCATTTTATCAGTTGAATATGACTTGGGATTGAGTACTGGCCATTCCCAATATTAACTATTATTCCAAATTCCAGGTGCACATTTCCTTTTCATTAGCTTCTTGGTCAAACCCTTCAAAAAGATTAGTGTCAAGGGAGGAGAGATGCATTTGAGGTCTATTAATGATTTTTCATATGCCCTTTACAGTGATTATGTCAATGTACGTACTACATCTTCACCCATTTTATTATTTGGGTGCATGGTTTCAGGGTTACCCTCTTTTGCTATCATATGAGTTGTGAATATTATGCTCCAATTTGGGTTGAGTACTTATTTTTATAACTACATATGTTAGGAATTCTCATACAGATGTCCTTACCTAACAGATTAACGACATACAAGTCTTATTGAAGCTGCAAGGTTCAGAAGCTTAAATGTCACCATGATACTTATGGTCTCTTGAGCAAACATTGAACACCGGGAGGATTTTACAGTTGGAGGACGGGAACTTTTGTTACACCGTTAAACTTTGTTGTAACCTTTTATCCAAAGTATGGCTACAAATAAAATGTTATTCAATAAAATCGTGTTTTCAGATTGCCTTTCCGAATCTTTATTATTATTTTTCAACCAACTATTGTTTAATGTACCCTGTTGATCTAGAAGTTTTATTCTTTCGTCTTCTTTGTTGTATGTTCTGATTATTATTATCATAATCAATGAGAGTTATTATAATATTTTCTTGGGTGAAAATAGTTGAAAATTTTCCCTGCTGTTTTTATGTCCATCAGCCAAAATAAGCCTTAGCAACTTTTTCTTTATTATCAATTCTCTGTAAAATAATAATAATAATCTCCCTTTTTCCCTCTTTCTCCCCGTCAAGTTTTTGAATGCAAGGCTAAGGGTCTTTGTTTCGTACATATTGTTTGTACCAAAAAAAAAAAAATTCTCAAGATCATACACCCTGTCAATGGCGGATCCATACATTTTATTCAGCGGGGTCAATAAATATTTAACAAAGTAAATAATTTATTTACGGGATCTAAAATATTTTTCTATAGGTAAAACGTACAATATTCTTATTTCTAACGGGGTCCGCCGACCCCAACGTGGCAATGGTAGATCCGCCTCTGATGTCTCATTAATATGACCGATGTCTACACTTTTATATTTCATTGTAAATATTTCATTTATGCCATCTTTTTTTTTGGTTATTTTTGTTTTACTAACATAGCTTTTCAATTAATACAATATCTACAAATTTCTACATACACATATATCATTGTAAATATTTTATTCATGCCATTTTTTTATATTTTGGTTTCACTTAAATAGCTCTTAAATTACTGCAGTATCTACAAATTTTCACATACACATATATGAATCATGTATATTCAGTAGTTGGCAACTTAAACATAACATATCAACAGTACTTAAATGTGTATTGATTGACATTGAACACATTTATAATTTTATCTTTCATTGTAACTAGACATGTTTGTCGGATTTTTTTTCAATTCAAACCATCGTTTTTCTATGTTTTTATATTTTCCTGCAGCTCTTACACTATTATAATATCCAAAATAATTTTCGTACACATTTATGATAAGTTACACCTTTTTTTTCATTATTGCATAAATTAAATTTATCCTATGTTTTTATGAATAATATCATTATTTTTATATGTTAGTTTCTTTTAACACAACATTTTTTCATAACATATTATTTTTCTTCAATGTTTACTTTTTAAATTTAACGTTATACGTGCATCGCACAGGTTACTTACTAGTCTATATCTATATATATTAGAAAGGATGATTTAGCCCGATTATCCAGGATTTCGCTCCAAACCCGCTTTTAACCCTACTTATACCGGCATCAAATAAAACTAAACTATTAGCTTCGAGTCTCATCCGACAAAACAACTTGCAACCATTTAGGAATCCTAACAAATTTTGTTTCAAAACAAACGGACTAAAAGATAAATAATAATAATATCCCTTCGAAAAAAAATAAAAAAATAAAAAATTGTTCCATAAAAAAAAAATCTAGCAAATCAACTTGCAACCATTTAGGAATCGTAACAAATTTTGTTCAAAAACAAACAGACTAAAAGATAAATAATAATAATAATATCCCTTCAAAAAAAAATGATAAATAATAAAAAAAATTGTTCCAAAATCAAAACAGAATACAAGAATGATCGCTTCAAATCCTTCTTAATTTAAACCTCCTCAAAATCATTTCACGTACACAAAATTTATGGCTCCCAAACACACCAACTTTCTGCTATGATCTTCACTACTCAGTACAACTGCGTCAAATTATTTTATTTTCATTTAATTTTTATGGTATCTTCCAAATGTAATGTCTTATTTTCTGTGAAATTAGGGTTACTCATTAGAGGTGATCTGCCTTCATCAAGGTAACGCACTCTTTCATTTTCCATTTCTTTCAAATTCCAATGTTTTCTATACTTTTGCTTCTATAAATGAATGTTATGTAATCGTTTCCGTGCATGCTTCGAAAGCACAAGAAGCGACAATTACAAAGAAAATCACGCTGTATTTCTTTCAGACGGTGACTCTTTTGTTAGATGCTTATGTGTTAAAAACTTTTTTTTTCTTTCTTAAAAGTAGGTTGTTATGTTTCGAGAAATCTATGATGTTTCTCATGATCGATTTGTATTCTATGTGTGCTCAACAAGGCTGAGTTCATGCTTTTTTTTGAATCAAGGCATCCGAGCATCCAAAGGCACTCTCTTAATTGGCTGATTTAACTCACAGCGTCTCTACTTTTGCTTGCTTCTGCCATGAACCTGAATGTGAAACATCAAAGTTTTTAATTCAACTTGGACTTTTTGCTTTTCTTATTTTGAAATTGTCTATTGATCATCATAATGGTTTGTGTTCTTATTGTGTTTGATTTAGATGTCTGGTATTAAGATTGACTTCCGTATTGTTTTTCCAACAATTATGTGCTGCTTTGCTACACTCTTTGTGCTTTATGTTTTAGTTGAATTTCAGAAAAGGAAGTGAATTCAAGGTGTCTTGCAGATTGGTTGAAATGGAAGAGCTTTGGCCGCAAGGTGTGCAAAAAGGCCACTTAACAACAATATATTGCATGATAGAATGATTGGCTCATAGTCGTTGTTCCACTGAAGATCTATAGTTCGATGTCATTGACAAATGAGAAAGTTTGGATGATATATAGTACATGGCTTTTATTGAGATGCAGTTCTTAGGTAATGATACACTATTCTAAAATTATAGCCTTCGATCTTTGACGGTCAAGTTATTTTGCAATTCCCAACTTTAGTTTTTATTCCTTGATAATCAATAAAGATAAATTTTCATTTTGATTGGTTTATCAAGTGTTACTTTTGTGTTTTATTCCCGTAGTATGAAGATCATGCTCCGAAACAACAACTCATGTTATGTTGAACAGGTTCAAGATTCTGATCGTGGTCGGTCGTGAAGTGTATAAATTAATTTCCAATTCCGGTGTTTTTTTTCTTCCTCAATATGATTTTATCCTTTCAAGCTAAATTACATGAATTTTTTGTCCACTGCTGTGTTGATAGACAAGGTGCCCCTTTAATTTATCGATTATTTAATAATGTCTTATTGATTTGGCATATTTTCAGATAAAAGTTAGAGTCGTTTTGCTTATTGAGTGATTAATTGACGGTATGAAGTTGTAGAAGTATGAGGCCATGCATGTTGCGGCTAAGCCACAAGATTTGATCGGCAGGAACACTTTTATATATATGAAGAAAATGTCTATTTATAGTCACCGATCGATGAGCTAACTTTGAAAAACTTGAAAGAACTGATGGCCAAGTGCAATGCACTTGGGAGAGGAGAAGCTCGCAGTCTTAGTAAACTTGAAAAGGCAAGTGAAAAGATAGAGAAGCTGAAGGTCGCTTGAGTCGATGATTTGAGATGAATGATAACATAACTTTGAGAAACTTGAAAGCTTCCAAGCAACCTACTTATGATGTGAATATCTTAATACTTTGGATCAGGCTACTAAAACCCCCACAAACTAAATCTTTTTGCACAGGAGATTGAAACAAATCAAGGCATGGATATTTTGTCTAATTCAACCAAAAAGAGGTGATTCACGCGTCTTAAAGACTTGAAAGCTTGGGTATTCTTTTGATCTAATATAATTGTACGAGTTTTACCCTTCTCATAAGATTTTAACTTGGAATTCTACGGTGTTTTTATTTTTTTGGAAGGGATGTTGTCCCCCGAACCATTGTAAGCCATAGACTTAGAATTAAAGAAAAACCAAAAAAACATAAAAGTTATAGACCACAAATTGCTTCTTTTGGGGGTTATGATGTACAAAAATTCGGGGAGTTAATCATGTGCCTTTTTCTTCGTCGTAAAATAATGATGGATTGTGAGATCATTAGTATCTTTGAAAAAAATATTAGACTATACGATTCACATTTTCATTGAATTGTGAGAGTGCAAATATTTGCAGAGAATGTCAAAATGCAAAATTCATTCTTGGCTATGCAGCTATGAAATCACATAAGATATATACATATATTTTTTAAGGTAAAACATAAGATATCTTGGCAATGGTATTATCATAAGGGGCAGGTCGTGTGCCAAGATATAGGATGTGCCGTGGTACAAAGGGCAAAAAACTTGAAAAGATTGCACATATTGTAAATGGAAAACTCTATGCACACAATAAAATTGATACAACACGTCGTATATTATTGATTATGATAAGACCATATTTATTAGGGCGGTTTCTATCGACACCACAAATTTACTATCGACACATTTTTTATTATTATTATTTTTCATTTACTTTAATGTCACCCACAAATTGCTTTTTCGGCACCACATACGTGCTTCAGTGCCCTGACGTTTTGTTTCGCTAACAACGTCAGTGGGTCTGGCATTTTTCACTAATGATATATTTATAACTATAATATGTTGGTATTGAAAACCAACGGCAGTACCAGTGACGTCCGTACAAAAAACAAACGTCAGTGACACAAACGATATGTTGCACAAAAATAATAAAAATATTATGGTGGTGCCAAAAATAATTTTAAAAGTACCTTAAATAAGTGTATCAATTGAAATAAAAACGTGGTGCCAATAGAAGATGTCTTTATTAATTGGTCTTACACCATACTCAATAATAATACATGATGTGTTGGGTCCTTTTTGTTTTTGACATGACGTTATTCAATTGTACATTATGTAAATTCAATTATTTTCTTTTCAAAATTTAGTTTTTCCCGTGCATGATGCACGGGTTTTTAGGCTAGTATATATATATATTTGAAAGCAAGAATAAAATTAATTAACGTAATTGACCCAATTGCCCGACCCAGGTCCGAAATTAGAAAACACTAAAACTGCATATACTGTCGTATCTTCATTCAAATGTAATGGTCAATATCCAAATCTCAACAAAAATCCTTTCCTCAAAAAAAAAAAAAAAAAAGATACACCAAACAAACAAACCGCCCTCATATCCCGGACACAAATTCAACAAATCCAGGCAATTCAACATCTATATCCTTCACGTTTCATCCCCAAACTTGGTTGCTTACTGTCACATCGACGACTTTATCACTTATTCTATCCCGCCGGTTAAGGTACGTGTCTTCACTTAATTTTTTTACTTTTTATTTTCACTTTTATGTCACTATGCTCATTGGACTTAAGAATACCGGATGTTTTTATATCTGAAAGGCTTTTGTGGGAACACAAATGATGTTGATTAAAGGTCTCCCCTGCATTGATATTGCTTGCTGCAATCTGCTACCGACTGAAAGATGGTAAATTCAAGGCAGGCCAAATTTTGCCTCTTTTTGACCAATAGATAAATGATTATTGATTCATTCATCAGATATGGTTTCTGCTATTTAGTTATGTTGGTGATTTAAGTATAATCACAAGCCAATGAGGTTATCGGGGTTTAGTACAAAGATGGTTATACTCGTAACGCTATATAGCCTATATTATAAGTGTCAGTAAAGTGACTTAAACTCTACATCTGGTGGAACCAATCTGAAGACTCAGCTGTGTGATGGACAGCTGAGAAGTGTATTCAATTCTGTGCTTCAGTAGGGTGGAGTCTACTGAGCTTCTGTCAGCAGGGTGATAGTCTGCTGAGTACTGGAATACAGTAGGGTCCCACATCTGTTAATTCTGTTATGTGACAGCTATACAGTGTCATTAAAAGGAGGACACGTGTAGGGGTATTTATGGTGCATCAGACAAAGATTCCTTGCGGCTAGGGTTTAGGGATTTGTGCCTATAAATACAGTTGTTGTCTCATTATCTGCGTGTGTTGAAATCTGTAAATTCAGTGCATAATAAAATATCTCTTTTCTGCCCGTGGTTTTTTACCTCTCCCACTGAGGGGTTTTCCACGTTAAATCTGTGTTCTTCTTGTTTCTGTTATCTCCTTTGATTGTTTATGTTTGATTGCTTCTGTTTCTATTTCTTGCATCTGAAGTTATCTCCATCGGTTTTATAACAAGTGGTATCGGAGAAAGGTTCTGGAGAAAACAATCTGTACGATCAACTTCGTCTTCACCAAGGCCTTCAGCAAGGTGCTAGGATCTGTGATAAAGTTGTGATCTTTAGCAAGAAAAGATGTCAGCAGTAAACGTAAAAATCGATAAATTTACAGGAAGGAACAGTTTTGGTCTGTGGCAAATTAAGATGTGTGCAGTACTGTTGAAACAGCAGGGTTTGTGGAATCCTTTATCTGACAAACCAAATACAGGTGCAGCAGATTATGCCAGTCTGGAAGAGAAAGCACATTCAACCATCATGTTGTGCTTATCTGATGATGTTATCACTGAGGTTGCTGAGGAAGACACCGCAGCCAAGTTGTGGAAAAATCTTGAAAGCTTGTATATGACCAAGTCACTGACCAACAAGTTGTTGTTGAAACAGAGGTTGTTCAGTTTGAAGATGCATGAAGGGAGTCCACTGAGGGAACATCTTGACCAGCTGAACACAATATTACTTGATTTAAGGAATATTGATGTTAAAATTGACGATGAAGATGCAGCCCTAATCCTGTTGGTGTCATTACCGGCATCATATGAAAACTTTGTGCAGTCTTTCATAGTTGGAAAGGATACAGTAGCTTTGGAGGATGTGAGGTCTGCTTTACATGCCAGGGAGCTTAGACACAAGGCTGCTGGGACAGACAGTCAGGCTGCTGGGCTAGTAGCTAGCAGCAATAGTGGAAAAGGATACGGACAGAAGAAGAAAAAGAAGTCAGGGTCCAAAGGTCCTAAGTCTATTGATGTCTGTAATTACTGTAAGGAGCAAGGACATTGAAAGTCCAATTGTCCAAGGAAGAAGAAACAGCAGGAAGGCAATTCTGGCACAGTAGCCTTGGCTACTGAGCAATCTGATGAGGATCTGGTTCTAGTTGCAGGGGATTCTACACACCACAATGATGTGTGGATACTGGACTCTGGAGCATCCTACCATATTTGTCCAAACAGGGAGTGGTTTTCTACTTATGAGCAGATGGATGG
Organism: Gentiana dahurica var. dahurica; assembly: GCA_024500145.1. NCBI lineage: Eukaryota > Viridiplantae > Streptophyta > Magnoliopsida > Gentianales > Gentianaceae > Gentiana > Gentiana dahurica. The sequence continues at coordinate 94,406,334 of CM044905.1, read as the reverse complement.
TGGTCAAATCTATATGGCCAACAGCAAGGTTTGCAAAGTTGTGGGAATTGGCTCAGTAAAGTTAAGGACAGAGGATGGTAAATTTTGTACACTGAAGGATGTAAGACATGTTCCACAGATGACCAAGAATTTGGTATCTCTCAGTCTATTGGACAGCAAGGGGTTCAATTTCAAGGGTGAAGGTGGACAGCTAAATGTCTTTAAAGATTCAGTTGTAGTCCTCAAAGGTATCAAGAGGGGAACCTTGTATATATTACAAAGATCTACTGTATCTGGCACTGCTGCTATTGCATCCTCAGCAGTTCACCAGTCTCAACAGACTCAGCTGTGGCACATGAGACTTGGTCACATGGGTGAAAGAGGTATGCAGGTTCTTTCTTCAGCAGGTTTTCTTGGGGGATATAAGGTCAAGAATCAGGACTTTTGTGAACATTGTGTGTTTGGGAAATTGCATAAAGTAAGTTCTCAGCAGGGTTGCACAACACAAGGGCATCACTTGATTATATCCATTCAGACTGCTGGGGTCCATCAAAAGTTGAGTCATTGGGTGGTCACAGATATTTTGTGTCATTCATAGATGACTATTCAAGGTGACTTGGGTGGTGATGATGAAGAACAAAAGTGATGCATTCAATAACTTCAAGCAGTGGAAGGCCCTAGTGGAGAATCAGTTAGGCAAGAAAATCAAGAAGCTTCGTACAGATAATGGTCTGGAATTCTGCTGGACGGATTTTGATTCATTTTGTGCAGCTGAGGGTATTGCCAGACATCATACTGTAAGGAATACACCTCAGCAGAATGGTGTAGCTGAAAGGATGAATCAAACTCTACTAGAGAGGGCAAGATGTATGCTTTCTAAAGCTGGTTTATCAAGGAGATTTTGGGCAGAGGCTGTTAAGACAGCTTGCTACTTAATCAACACTATACTGATCTGGATAATGAACCAGAATCTGATCCAAGCCAGCCTACTGAGACCTCAGCAGGGCGTCATACAAACATTGATCAGCAGAGTCTAGCTGCCAGCAGGCCTAGAAGATCTAATGTTGGGATACCTCCAATGAGATATGGATATGATGATTTGGCTGGATATGCACTCCAAGTTGCAGAAGAAGTAGAGGTTGCTGAACCTACTACTTACAGGGAAGCAGTGACATGTACAGAAGCATCTCAGTGGCATGCAGCCATGGGAGATGAAATGGAGTCATTCTTGTAAATGGATTTTCAAGAAAAAGGAAGGAATAACTAAGGCAGAAGGGGTCAAGTATAAGGCACGTTTGGTTGCAAGAGGATTCAGTCAAAAGGAAGGGGTTGACTTTGATGAAATATTTTCACCAGTGGTCAGACACACTTCAATCAGGGTGTTACTAGCAATGGTGGCACAGCAGGATCTGGAACTTGAGAAATTAGATGTGAAAACTGCTTTTCTACATGGTGAGGTGGATAAGGAGATATACATGACACAGCCTGAGGGTTTTCAAGTTCCTGGAAAGGAAAATTATGTTTGCAAGTTGAAGAAATCATTGTATGGTTTGAAGCAAGCTCCAAGGCAGTGGTATAAAAGGTTTGACAGTTTTATGCTTCAGCAGGGTTACAACAGAAATCCTTATGACTGTTGTGTATACCACAGTCTGCTGAAAGATGGATCATATATCTATCTTGTTCTGTATGTGGATGACTTGCTGATAGCTGCAGCAAGGAAGTCTGATGTTCAAAATCTGAAGAACCTTCTTAGTGCTGAATTTGAAATGAAGGATTTGGGTGCAGCCAAGAAAATCTTGGGGATGGAGATCTGGAGAGATAGAAGTCAGAAGAAATTGTTCTTGTCTCAGCAGGGTTATGTGCAGAAGATACTGGCCAAGTTTGGGATGTCTGCTGCAAAACCAATAGATACTCATATGGCATCAAATGTTCATTTGTCTGTTTATGCTTCACAGTCAGCTAAAGAGAAGGAGTATATGTCAAAAGTTCCCTATGCTAGTGCAGTTGACAGTCTGATGTATGCCATGGTGTGCACTAGGCCTGATCTGGCTTAGGCAGTCAGTGTTGTCAGCAGGTTTATGGCTCAACCTGGTAAGAAACACTGGAAAGCTGTTAAAAGGATATTCAGGTACCTGAGAGGTACAGCTGATGTTGGTCTCATTTATGGAGGTGATACTGGTCTGGTCATAGGTTACTGTGATGCTGATTATGTAGGTGATGTTGACAGTAGAAAATCAATGACTGGGTATGTGTTTACATTGGGAAATGCAGTGGTCAGCTGGAAAGCTACTCTTCAGGCTACAGTAGCCTTATCAACTACTGAAGCAGAATATATGGCTGTCACGGATTTTATCTAACAAAGCAAACAAGTAATAAAATTTATAAATCCGGTATTCCCCAAGTGTAGGGATCGTAGTATAGCGATTAATACCGGAGTCGGTCACAGGGAATCGGGGTATCTAGTTCATTAATTCTCCTAAGGTTGATACAATTATTCCTAAACCTAAACTAAAACGGAAAATAAACTGGACAGAGGATTGTCAGTCCAAAGCCAGGAAAATATCGTTGCGAACAAAAGCAAATAAAATAAAACTACAACTAAGAAAACAATAAAACTAACTATCATGATAATGACTGAAGCAAATCAACATAGAACAAACATGATCCATCATCCCACAACCCTTAATTCTTCCCTAGATTATCTTATGACGATTCAATCAAAGTTGTGGTTCACCTAATCAAAGGTATGAATTCCTACTTCCGTAAGTAATCCGTCTATCAATCTCATCATCTTCCGATCTATAGAGATTAACGCTCTCAAAACAGGGTGCAAGATTTATTAGATCTAACAACCTAGAGATCTAACCTATCAACTTCCGTTATGTCAAGGTTAAAAGTCTAATCTTTCCTATGGTGATCTAAGGTTTACACCGATTTCCATCATACGGTAAACATCAAATAGCAATACATCTTCCGATATCGATTGCATAAACAAATAAACAAAGGAAAGATACAAACTTTAAATTAAACTCACAAAATATCCCAAGGAAGAAATAAAACGCTGCTGGAAAAGTTTCCCATGGCTGCTCCAAGTTCACAGCTTCAAGACAGCACCATGAATCGAACAAGAATAGAAAACGAAAACAAAAACCTAACTAATCTGCAACCCCAGCCTCCCCAAAGGGGGCTGGGGCCGCCTAGGGTTTTTCTCTAATGATTGTGTATCAATAAGAGTCAATAATGTCTGTTCTAGGGTTGAAATCGCGCTGCTATTTATAGGAAAAATAGGTCGGCTGCTGCTATGTCGGCCGTGGACGCCTGTCTGGTCTTCCTGGACGCCCGTCCAACTACTTTGGACTACTCCAGACGCTCGTTTACGCAGCGTCCAAGCTCTCTGAACCAAAAACTCATCCTGGACGCCAGTCCAATATTCTGGACGCCAGTCCAGCTGGATCAACACACGATTCTTCATCTCTATCCTCAATCCATTTCATCTCTATCTTTTCTCCTCTTCATTAATCATCAAATAATTCGAACTTTATCACATTTCTTCATATAAATCTTCAATTAAACATTATCCAATCCTCCATTGAGCCGCATTATGGTGTATCTACAATCATCAAAAACATGCAGAGTGTAACCATATCCAAATAATCATAAATTCATCAATAAAACGCATAAATTAACTAATTATGCGAATCAACCATTAAAAACCTCACTTGCTTAATATCTCAATATAAAGCTCGATTTCTATGAAAAACATCCAGATATGGGGGAAATTGATATAAAATATATCCTTATAAAACGTATAAAATCACCCTTAACAACTCCCCCACACTTAAACCTTGCTCGTCCCGAGCAAGACAAAACATAATCAAGACTCGAGACATATAAACATTTATGCAACCATAAAGCATATTCAATAGTTTAGAGGTTCACCCAAGTGTGTGTGCATAGCCATAACAAATTTCCACTAAATCCACACTTGAAATTGATTCAAGCAAAACTAGCCAACATCCCATTTAAATTAGAAATATAAAAACGATTATAACATGCACCTCACAAAACATACATATTCCGAAAAGGATAATAAAATGCGCTTAGGATCTTTCCGACATACTCAGAGGATAATCCCTACAACATATCTTTCAGTTTATACTGGGGATAGTCAGAAGATAACTACGGTTCTCACCCATCTTTTCACATTACCATTCACTAAATTTTTCTTTAAGATTAACTTAATTCCACATATATAGCATATATGCCCTCATTCCCAGCAATAGGATGTTTCGTGATAACACCCTAGCTGGACTACTATCATCAGGCAGTCGGGAGCTATTGAGCCTCATAGTGGTATAGGACATTTCGTGATAATGTCCTACCGCACTCAAATCATCGGTAGCTACATCCGACATACACATATTTTATTCATACAATTCATCTTAGATTGGTATTCAAACCTTAAATTATATCCCTCCTATCACATTCAAACCTTCAGATATTCACAGTATGTCATACTTGAATTCTAAACACAACTATTAAAATTTTCAAAATTCGTATGCAAGCAAAGAATCGTGCGATAATCATTAAAAATCTCTAATCAAATGGGCACAGCTTTAAATTATAGCTCATCATTTACTATGGCACGTGAAAAATAGTGTTGGGTGAGAAAACTAAATTTACTAAATATGCAAAATAATGCACCAATGATATAAAAACTCAAATAAAGATATGCCTTTGCTCACTTGGGACAAAACAAACAAAAATTATAAAATTTAGCACTTTTTCATAGAAATATAGTTCATAGAAATATAATAGTATGGCAAATGAATGTAGATACATAAAACCATTTCCCCTCCCCCACACTTAAATTACAACATGTCCTCATGTTGTGCAGAATTAAAGAAAAGATAAAGAACTTAGTTGATTTGGTAAGGATATGAAGATAGGCTGAAGAAGGATAGATAATCGATTCGCATTTCCGAGGCACGAGATGACATAGGTATTCCTCTCCAGATTCACTTCCAAGGCCAGCTTAACAAGAACAGCTAAAAATGTACCTGCACCACTTGAAAAACATGGCAGTATCTCGGGGAACATAGGGGAGGTATAACATGCAACAATAATGATATAAGCACATGGTATAATTGCTCAGATGGAAAAATCACCACACAGTTAAAACACAAGACATCTAAGCGACAAATAAGCCACAGAAGCTTTACAAAACAAAATAAGGCCAACATGTGCATAAAGAACTAAGGATAGAGGACACTACAAAGTAGCAGGGCTAGGTGCACTAAAAAGAAAAGAAAATAATAAACAAAATAAATTACAATGCAACTAAATGATATGCAACTATACTAAAAAGGCAAAAAGAAAATAAAGAAAATAAACTAGCCCAACTAATTCCATAGATGTCGCCCTAATCTAAGCACGGTCAAGAATATAAACGTCTACTAAATAACGCCACAGAAGCGTAACAAAATTCGATTATGCAAAGCCACAGAAGCTTGCCATGCAAAGTGTAGACGTGTCTTTAACAACCCTAAAACCCTAGATAGACGACAAAAGGAACAGCATAAATCATATTAGAATCACGTCTAACTAGGTGAATTACTCAACATGGATTGCAATAGATGGAAAGAAAAACCATAACGGTGACAGAGCAGGACATCTACGCATATATAAAACGGCCACAGAGGCTCACATGGAAAAGAAGTCATAGAGATTTTTTCAGATTAAGCTCATATAAAGATGGAACATATACATGGAACATTACAAAATAGTAGGCTAGGTGCAACTACACGAAAATATATTACAATGCAATCTACTTGATATGCAATTAAATGATATGCAAAAATTAAAGAAAATAAAAGAAAGAAAACTAGCCCACTCATTTGCAACACGACATGTATATCATAAACGTCTACCAAATAATGATAGTTTACGATAAACGACAGTACTATTCATTATATGCAGTGTAGACGCGCCCAAAGGTGATAGCATTATGGAAAACCAACAGTTAACTATACTAAACAGATATAACTCATAAGAAGACATGGTAGCATACGGAAAACCGACAGTAGCTACCCATATGAGTTACAAAAATAACAAGAAAGCATATAGGTCTCAAAGCTCACAAGATTCATCACAACGATATGTAGCATACGGAAACCGACATTAGCTACTAAATAACAATAAGAACAATTATAGCATACGAGAACCGACATTAACTATAACATGCATGGATGAATCATGTATATAGAAATTAATCAATTATTTAACATGGATCAGTAGACGGAAAGATGTAAACATGCAAGTTCAGAACATCTACGAAAAAATAATTAGCCACAGAAGCTCATATAGAAGTATCCACGTCAAATAAAGCATTGAAAATCAAGTCAAGAAAAATTTAAAACTGGACGTGCGTTAAACATACCAAACGGGCGTTCAAAACATATTCAGGGAGGACGGACGTTCACTTACTATGGACGCCCGTCTGACTCAGCAGAAAAGCACAGCAGACTCGATTGATACCAGAAAACAGCAGCGACCCTAAAATCATAACCTAATACCATATCATTAAAACAGAAACCCTAGTGTGTATTGAAAACAAAACTATGAAACCTGAATTCACGTTTCATAAATTGAGTTAAAAAAAAACTTTTTGCACATTCTTAACCCAACGGTCATCGAAACACGGCAAAAATAAAAAAAAAAGTCTCAATTTATTTAACGCTATTTTTATTGAAAACCACCTAAAAAGGTACGGAAACAGAAACCTGAACCTAAACTACGAAAAATTTAAAACAGAAAAACGGAAAACACTAAAAAAAAGGAAAAAAAACGTGTTGAAATCTTCTGAGCCCAAAATGGAAGGGAAAACAGTGGATTTTGACCTCGAAAACGGCATCGAACGGCCCACGGCAGTTCACCACGTCGTCGGCGTCGAAACGAGCTTTCCGAATAGGGGTCCTGCGCGTAAATCCGACACTCGAGCCGAAAGGTACGGCCAAAATACTAACGAGTGCTAAAACGATCCCTTTTATCCAAAAGTTCGATCGCTAAAAATGTGGAGTCAGATAATTCAACCTCAGATGTCCCCGAATCAATGTAGAAACTAGAAAGGACAGAAACAAAAACCTATCTACGAAAAATTCGTGATAAAAACAGAAAAATCAATAAAAACTAGTCAAGACGGACGTCCAGATGACCGGGCGGACGTCTGCCTGAAGGTTGAAGTGGACGGGCGTTTGGAAATCCAGACACTCGTCCAGTAGGATAAAACAAAGCAGAGCTGTCGATTTCCAGACAGACGGGCGTCTACTAGTCAAGACGCCCGTTTGAGTGCAGAAAAACGGGAAACAGACAGACAGAAAGAGCAGAAAACTAAAGGGGAGAAACGCTAAACCTAGGGAAATTGATATCTATAAAAGTTAACTACGAACAGCCCTAATAACCTTAACTATAATCTACCTATGAAAAAGTTGTAACAAAAATAGAAAAATTAATAATGAACTGGACAACCGCATAAAACTTGTCACGGATTTTATGTAATAAAGTAAACAAGTAATAATATTTATAAATCCGGTATTCCCCAAGTGTAGGGATAGTATAGCGATTAATACCGAGTCGGTCCAGGAATCGGGTATCTAGTTCATTAATTTTCTAAGGTTGATACAATTATTCCTAAACCTAAACTAAAACGGAAAATAAAGTGGAGAGGATTGTCCAAAGCCAGGAAAATAACAATAGCAAATAAAATAAAACTACAGCTAAGAAAACATTTTTTGTTGGTGGTTAGAACAAACATGATCCACCATCCCGCAACCCTTAATTCTTCCCTAGATTATCTTATGATGATTCAATCAAAGTTGTGGTTCACCTAATCAAAGGTATGAATTCCTACTTCCGTAAGTAATCCGTCTATCAATCTCATCATCTTCCGATCTATAGAGATTAACGCTCTCAAAACAAGGTGCAAGATTTATTAGATCTAACAACCTAGAGATCTAACCTATCAACTTCCGTTATGTCAAGGTTAAAAGTCTAATCTTTCCTATGGTGATCTAAGGTTTACACCGATTTCCATCATACGGTAAACATCAAATAGCAATACATCTTCCGATATCGATTGCATAAACAAATAAACAAAGGAAAGATACAAACTTTAAATTAAACTCACAAAATATCCTAAGGAAGAAATAAAACGCTGCTGGAAAAGTTTCCCATGGCTGCTCCAAGTTCACAGCTTCAAGACAGCACCATGAATCGAACAAGAATAGAAAACGAAAACAAAAACCTAACTAATCTGCAACCCCAGCCTCCCCAAAGGGGGCTGGGGCCGCCTAGGGTTTTTCTCTAATGATTGTGTATCAATAAGAGTCAATAATGTCTGTTCTAGGGTTGAAATCGCGCTACTATTTATAGGAAAAATAGGTCGGCTGCTGCTATGTCGGCCGTGGACGCCCGTCTGGTCTTCCTGGACGCCCGTCCAACTGCTTTGGACTGCTCCAGACGCTCGTTTACGCAGCGTCCAAACTCTCTGAACCAAAAACTCATCCTGGACGCCAGTCCAATATTCTGGACGCCAGTCCAGCTGGATCAATACACGATTCTTCATCTCTATCCTTAATCCATTTCATCTCTATCTTTTCTCCTCTTCATTAATCATCAAATAATTCGAACTTTATCACATTTCTTCATATAAATCTTCAATTAAACATTATCCAATCCTCCATTGAGCCGCATTATGGTGTATCTACAATCATCAAAAACATGCAGAGTGTAACCATATCCAAATAATCATAAATTCATCAATAAAACGCATAAATTAACTAATTATGCGAATCAACCATTAAAAACCTCACTTGCTTAATATCTCGATATAAAGCTCGATTTCTATGAAAAACATCCGGATATGGGGGAAATTGATATAAAATATATCCTTATAAAACGTATAAAATCACCCTTAACAATGGCTCTTACTGAAGCAGCTAAGGAGGGTATCTGGTTGAAGGGGCTAGTCAGTGATTTGGGGTTGCATCAGGATCAGGCTGATATATATTGTGACAGTCTAAGTGCAATATGTTTAGCTGTTGGAGGGATTTTGCATCACTAAACAAAAAGAAAATTTATAAACCCTAACCTAATTGCAAAACTAACTCCTAACCGGCCGAATACCGGGTTGTTGATAGTAGAGCGAGATAAGTAAGGGGTCGATCCACAGGGAATTGGGATGTTGAATCTAATTTCATTAACTCTCTCAATTGTTACTCAAAGAATGAATAAACAAAAGAAACGAAAGAACAAAACATAAAAACATAAAAACAGAAAAACATAAATGAACAATCAAAATAAATCTAACCTAAGAAACATGGGAACAACCAAAGTACAAACCTAAGTGATTTCAATTCTAGTTAATCTCATGATTCTAATTCGATTTGTGGTTTCACCTTTTCACGAGACACAAATCCCTAATTTCTTAGTGAACTTATTCTCAAACTACGGATTCCTAATTCCTTAGTAAATTCAATTATCTATCTCTAATCTTTCGTAAGTTGAAACTGATTTACCAAACAAAACTCGGTGTAGATTCAATTAACTCTCGTATTTTAGAATCTAACAACCTAGAATCTAACTCATTAACTTGTCATCATTAATGATTAAAAATCCTATCTTTCTATGGTGATCTAGCGTTTATGCAACTTCCGTATTATAAACATCAATCGTGAACTAATCTTTCGATTCTAATTCACATGGCATACAAATCGCATAGAAAAATACAAACGACTTAAAGCTCATGAAGATAAAACTGGAATTAAATTAATTGAAAGAAATCAAACTCACATAGTCTTGATACAATGGTTGAACTCCATGGAAACGAAAAGAAAAGCTACATAATCTACTCCTAATCTAACCTCGGTTCACCCGAGCACAAGGCTCGGGTGACCGGCCTTCAAACTCCCAAGATGCGGCTGCTGCTCCTCAGAAAATTCGAGTATCAAAAGTATATCCTTAGGGTTGGGGATATGGCTCTATTTATAGAGATAAGAGGCGGTTTGCTGAAAGTCGGCGGCGGACGCCCGTTTGATCATGTGGACGCTCGTCCAGAATGCTTGGACGGATACTGGACGCCAGTTCAGCCAACGTCTGAACTCTCTGTATGTGAAATCTCTTCTAGGACGCTCGTTCACTTCACCAAACGCCCGTCCACTATTGAACGCTCGTCTGCTTCAGATGGACGCTCGTCCATATTGACTTGAAATCGAATTTCTTGATTTTTCCATCTTTATCTTGATTTATTTCTTTCCTTATCTCTTTTATTCTTCCATATCTTTAATTGATCCTCTTCCATCTCGAATTTAGCCTTTTAGGATCATCTTTTCCATCATTAATTGGGTATCTACAAATATCAAAAACATACCAAAACATAATAATTTCCAAAATAATATAAAAACATCAAATAAACATAAAAATCGATACGTTTTCATATTTAATCATTAAAAACCTCATTTACTCAATATTTGACTATAAGGCCCGATATCTATGAAAATAATCCATATATGGGGGAAATTGATTCATAAAATATATATGAAAATCACTATAATTTGGCCCTAAACAACACCCCCACACTTATCTTTTTGCTCGTCCCCGAGCAAAACAAAACAAAACCAACTCGAGATAAATAAACATCTATACAAATATGAAGCATATTTATTAACTTAGAAGTTCACCCAAGTGAGTGTGTGCATAGCCATAATAAACTTCCACTAAGTTCCACAATTTGAAAGTTATTCAAACCAAAACTAGCCCGGTTTCCCATCTAAGTTAGAAATATTCAAAAACCATAACATGTACTTTACAAAACATACAAACTCGAAAAAGAAATAGTAGAGAATATCTAAAACATTTCCGACATACTTAGAGGATAATCCCTACAACATATCTTTCAGTTTATATTGGGGATAAGATTAACGATAACTAAGCCTTACTTATTCATAATAATATATTTCAATATTTTCACTTTTTCACTTTTTCTAACACACATCAGAATAAGCTTTTGCCCTCATAGCAGAATAGGACATTTCAAGATAATCCCCTACCTTACTCCAATCATAAGGCACTATAAACTGACTGTCGTGAGCTTTTGGTCATCATAGTGGAATAGGACATACGTGGTACACCCTACCTCACCCAAATCATAAACCCGCTTCCGACACACACAATTACAATTATGTTTACTTAGAGATTTCTGGCTGGCAGTGGAAAAGATTATTTTCTAGTAGCACAGACCACTGAGCATAACACCTCAAGTAAACAATTTATTACTATTGCAAAGACTTAATCACGTTTCACTTATCACATTCAAACTTACGGATATTCACAGTATGTCATACTTTAATCCTAGAATACAAACTACTAAACTTTTCAAGAATTGTACATAAGCAAAGAAACATGCTATAATCATCAAAAATCTCCAACTAAAATGGGGTAGGCTTTCAACATTTAGCTCATCATTTACTATGGCATGTGAAAAAGAGTGTCGGGTGAAACAACTAAAATTACTAAATATACAGAATATAGCATCAATGATTATAAACATCGAACAAAGACATGCAATGCTCACTCGGGACAAAACAAAAATTTTAAAATTAAGCACTTTTCATAGAAATATAACAGAAATTGAGCAAACGACTCATAGATACATATAAACCATCCTCTCCCCCACACTTTTGTTGGAAGGATTTTGCATCATAAAAACAAAAGAAAATTTATAAACCTATACTTAACATGCAAACTAACTCCTAACCGACCAAATATCGGGTAGTTGATAGCATAGTAGGGTAAGTACAGGGTCGATCCACAGGGAATTGGGATGTTGAATCTAATTTCATTAATCCTACCAATTGTTACTCAAAGAACGAATAAACAAAAGAAACGAAAGAACAAAACATGAAACAGAAAAACATAAACGAACAATCAAAATAAATCTAACCTAAGAAACATGGGAACAACCAAAGTACAAACCTAAGTGATTTCAATTCTAGTTAATCTCATGATTCTAATTCAGTTTGTGGTTTCACCCTTTCACGAGACACAAATCCCTAATCTCTTAGTGAACTTATCTCTCAAGCTATGAAAGCCTACTTTCGTAGTGAATTCAATTATCTATCTCTCATCTTTCGAGTGTTGAGACTGATTTACCAAACAAAACTCGGGTGTAGATTCAATTAACTCTCGTTTTTTAAGAACCTAACAACCTAAGAATCTAACTCATTAACTTGTCATCATTAATGGCTAAAAACCCTATCTTTCTATGGTGATCTAGCGTTTACGCAACTTCCGTATTATAAACATCAATCGTGAACTAATCTTTCGATTCTAATTCACATGGCATACAAAGCGCATAGAAGAATACAAACGACTTAAAGCTCATGAAGATAAAACTGGAATTAAATTAATTGAAAGAAATCAAACTCACATAGTCTTGATACAATGGTTGAACTCCATGGAAACGAAAAGAAAAGCTACATAATCTACTCCTAATCTAACCTCGGTTCACCCGAGCACAAGGCTCGGGTGACCGGCCTTCAAACTCCCAAGATGCGGCTGTGCTCTCTTTTTGATGTGAAGAAAAATATGGATGAATTAGGGTTGGGGCGACGGCTGTTTAAATAGAAGATTAAGTCGGTTTAGGCAAAGGCGGCGGCGGACGCTCGTTTGAATACATGGACGCCCGTCCATTTGCCTTGGACGGAGAGTCAACGCTCGTTCAGCTTGCGTCTGGAGACTCTGAATGTAAAATCTCTTCTAGGACGCTCGTCCACTTCACCAAACGCCCGTCCACTATTGAACGCTCGTCTGCTTCAGATGGACGCTCGTCCATATTGACTTGAAATCGAATTTCTTGATTTTTCCATCTTTATCTTGATTTATTTCTTTCCTTATCTCTTTTATTCTTCCATATCTTTAATTGATCCTCTTCCATCTCGAATTTAGCCTTTTAGGATCATCTTTTCCATCATTAATTGGGTATCTACAAATATCAAAAACATACCAAAACGTAATAATTTCCAAAATAATATAAAAACATCAAATAAACATAAAAATCGATACGTTTTCATATTTAATCATTAAAAACCTTATTTACTCAATATTTGACTATAAGGCCCGATATCTATGAAAATAATCCATATATGGGGGAAATTGATTCATAAAATATATATGAAAATCACTATAATTTGGCCCTAAACAACACCCCCACACTTATCTTTTTGCTCGTCCCGGAGCAAAACAAAACAAAACCAACTCGAGATAAATAAACATCTATACAAATATAAAGCAAATTTATTAACTTAGAAGTTCACCCAAGTGAGTGTGTGCATAGCCATAATAAACTTCCACTAAGTTCCACAATTTGAAAGTTATTCAAACCAAAACTAGCCCGGTTTCCCATCTAAGTTAGAAATATTCAAAAACCATAACATGTACTTTACAAAACATACAAACTCGAAAAAGTTAGTAGAGAGTATCTAAAAATATTTCCGACACACTTAGAGGATAATCCCTACAACATATCTTTCAGTTTATATTGGGGATAAGATTAACGATAACTAAGTCGTTACTTATTCATAATAATATATTTCAATATTTTCACTTTTTCACACTTTTCTAACACACATCAGAATAAGCTTTTGCCCTCATAGCAGAATAGGACATTTCAAGATAATCCCCTACCTTACTCCAATCATAAGGCAGCTATAAACTGACTATCGTGAGCTTTTGGTCATCATAGTGGAATAGGACATACGTGGTACACCCTACCGCACCCAAATCATAAACCAGCTTCCGACACACACAATTACAATTATGTTTACTTAGAGATTTCTGGCTGGCAGTGGAAAAGATTATTTTCTAGTAGCACAGACCACTGAGCATAACACCTCAAGTAAACAATTTATTACTATTGCAAAGACTTAATCACGTTTCACTTATCACATTCAAACTTACAGATATTCACAGTATGTCATACTTTAATCCTAGAATACAAACTACTAAACTTTTCAAGAATTGTACATAAGCAAAGAAACATGCTATAATCATCAAAAATCTCCAACTAAAATGGGGTAGGCTTTCAACATTGCTCATCATTTACTATGGCATGTGAAAAAGAGTGTCGGGTGAAACAACTAAAATTACTAAATATGCAGAATACAGCATCAATGATTATAAACATCGAACAAAGACATGCAATGCTCACTCGGGACAAAACAAAAAATTTTAAAAAAATTTAGCACTTTTCATAAAAATATAACAGAAATTGAGCAAACGACTCATAGATACATATAAACCATCCTCTCCCCCACACTTAGATTGCAACTTGTCCTCAAGTTGTGCAAAAATAATAAATTAGAGAACTTAGCTGATTGGATGCTGGCAATTCTGGAAAAATCGGTAAAAACCAAAATTGCTGCATAGCTCAGCAGACTGTGGAGCATCACAGGTAAACTGAATTCATCGTGAAAGTGCACAATAGCTATCAAAAATATCCTGCAGACTTGATCAGTGCAAAAAGAGTCTACGGGGAAAAGATTAGACTTATACAAATAAAGCACATGAAAAGAAGTTATAGAGATATTCAAATTATGCTCATATAAAGATGGACATATACATGAAATTATCACAAAATAGTAGGCTAGGTGCAACTATATGAAAATGTACAATGCAATCTACGTGAAAAATCCTAAAAATAAAAACGAGGTAGTATTACGGAAACCGACAGTTAACTACACTCAAAAAGAAAAATAAACTAGGTGGTATTACGAAAACCGACAGTGACCACACTTAAGAAAAATAAAAGGAAAAATAGAAAAACAATGCAACTATATGAAATGCATCTAAATGAAATGCATTTATATGACATGCAAAAAGAAAATAAAATAAAAGAAAGAAAACTAGCCCATTAATTGCAACATAGCATGCATATATAAAATAAACGTCTACCAAATAATGACAGGTTACGATAAACGACAGTGCTGTTCATTACATGCAGTGTAGACGCGCTTTAAGACTCGTCAAAAGTGATAGCATTATGGAAACCAACAGTTAGCTATACTAAACAGATATAACTCATAAGGTTTCCGATGGTAGCAACGGAGACCAACAGTTACTACCCAAATGAGTTATAAAAATAAAAAGAAAGCACATAAGTCTCAAAGCTTACAGGATTCATCATAACAGTATGTAGCATACGAGAACCGACATTAGCTACACTAACAATGATAAGAACAGTTATAGCGTACGAGAACCGACAGTGACTATAACATGCCTAGATGAATCATATATAAGGAATTGATCAATTATCTAACATGGATTCATAGATGGAAAGGTAAAAACATATAAGTTCAGGGCATCTATGTAAAAATCAATTAGCCACAGAAGCTCGAATGAAAAATCCACATCAAATAAAAGCATTGAAAATAAAATCAAGAAATTTAGAACCTGGACTGAACCCCGGACGAACGTTCACTTAGCGTTCAGAACTGGACGGGCGTTCCACCTTGTAGACGCTCGTCTGCCTTGAAAACTGACCGGACGGGCGTTCAGAAAGCATAGACGCACGTCTGGTCCTTTAAACCAGAACAGAGTCGAAAATATTTGAACGGACGAGCGTCCAATACTTTCAAACGCTCGTTTACCTGCAGATGAAGAACTGGACGGGCGTCCAATAGAACAGACGCTCGTCCATACAACAAGAATGCACAGACAGCAGGAAAAACACAGCAAAACCCTAAATACTTATGAACACAACACAGCAACACAGATCACAGCACAGCAGCCTTATCAAATTAAGCACAGGGTTAGACTAGGTAACACATAAACATATAAACTTCACGTAAAACAAGTTGAGTAAAAAACTTTTGCACATTCTTAACCTAACGGTCATCGAAACACGGCAAAATAAAAACTCTCAACTTGGTATACGCTACTTTTATTAAAAACAAAAATAAAACGTAACAAAATCGAGAACTAACAAAACTAGATTCAACATGACACCTATTCCCCGGCAACGGCGCCACTTTTGTTGGAGGGATTTTGCATCACTAAACAAAAAGAAAATTTATAAACCCTAACCTAATTGCAAAACTAACTCCTAACCGGCCGAATACCGGGTAATTGATAGTAGAGCGAAGTTAGTAAGGGGTCGATCCACAGGGAATTGGGATGTTGAATCTAATTTCATTAACTCTCTCAATTGTTACTCAAAGAATGAATAAACAAAAGGAACGAAAGAACAAAACATAAAAACAGAAAAAACATAAACGAACAATCAAAATAAATCTAACCTAAGAAACATGGGAACAACCAAAGTACAAACCTAAGTGATTTCAATTCTAGTTAATCTCATGATTCTAATTCAGTTTGTGGTTTCACCCTTTCACGAGACACAAATCCCTAATCTCTTAGTGAACTTATCTCTCAAGCTATGAAAGCCTACTTTCGTAGTGAATTCAATTATCTATCTCTCATCTTTCGAGTGTTGAGACTGATTTACCAAACAAAACTCGGGTGTAGATTCAATTAACTCTCGTATAATCGAATCTAACAACCTAGGAATCTAACTCATTAACTTGTCATCATTAATAGCTAAAAACCCTATCTTTCTATGGTGATCTAGCGTTTACGCAACTTCCGTATTATAAACATCAATCGTGAACTAATCTTTCGATTCTAATTCACATGGCATACAAAGCGCATAGAAGAATACAAACGACTTAAAGCTCATGAAGATAAAACTGGAATTAAATTAATTGAAAGAAATCAAACTCACATAGTCTTGATACAATGGTTGAACTCCATGGAAACGAAAAGAAAAGCTACATAATCTACTCCTAATCTAACCTCGGTTCACCCGAGCACAAGGCTCGGGTGACCGGCCTTCAAACTCCCAAGATGCGGCTGCTGCTCCTCTGAAAATTTGAGTAAGAAAAATATATGATTAGGGTTGGGGATATGGCTCTATTTATAGAGATTAGAGTCGGTTTGCTGAAAGTCGGCGGCGGACGCCCGTTTGATCATGTGGACGCTCGTCCATTATGCTTGGACGGAGAGTCAACGCCAGTTCAGCCAACGTCTGAACTCTCTGTATGTGAAATCTCTTCTAGGACGCTCGTTCACTTCACCAAACGCCCGTCCACTATTGAACGCTCGTCTGCTTCAGATGGACGCTCGTCCATATTGACTTGAAATCGAATTTCTTGATTTTTCCATCTTTATCTTGATTTATTTCTTTCCTTATCTCTTTTATTCTTCCATATCTTTAATTGATCCTCTTCCATCTCGAATTTAGCCTTTTAGGATCATCTTTTCCATCATTAATTGGGTATCTACAAATATCAAAAACATACCAAAACGTAATAATTTCCAAAATAATATAAAAACATCAAATAAAAATAAAAATCGATACGTTTTCATATTTAATCATTAAAAACCTTATTTACTCAATATTTGACTATAAGGCCCGATATCTATGAAAATAATCCATATATGGGGGAAATTGATTCATAAAATATATATGAAAATCACTATAATTTGGCCCTA
>CM044905.1:94230135-94388251 GCA_024500145.1 Gentiana dahurica var. dahurica | reverse complement strand
CACGCTTATATAAGTGTTTACGAGTGTGCGGATGGAAAATAAGCAAGTAGAGTTCATAAAACAAGCTGAAAATCGGTTTTGGAAAAACAGAGTGACAGGACGGCGCCTGTGGTGACAGACGGCCGCCTGTCACTTCCTGGCTAGGCAAAAAGTTGATCAGAAACTTGGTCGGGTTTCAGTTCATGTGGGTCGAAAACTGTTTTTTTTGGTGTCTCTTGGTCCTTTTAAGTGGGTACAACCAAATTGAACCTTTTCCTTTGGGGTGTGACACTTAACTACGAACTTATTGTATATTTTCAGACATCTAAGTGCTATATAAAGCAAAGTTACAAGGTCGAAACATAAGAACAACAATTGTAAGCATCTTTGCTCTTGTCATATATACAAAACACATCTCAAGTGCTCTTTAAGATCTTTTGTCCAGACTTAAAGGAAAAACTCTCAGTTTATATCTCACTTAAATATTCGTGATACCCAAGACAAAGTATGGGGTCGAATAATTTAAGAAGGACAACGATTTATCGTGAAACTGCGAGGATCCGAACATCTTCTATATTTGCAGGAATAAAAGACGTTGAAACATAAGAACAACAATTGTAAGCATCTTTGCTCTTGTCATATATACAAAACACATCACAAGTGCTCTTTAAGATCTTTTGTCCAGACTTAAAGGAAAAACTCTCAGTTTATATTTCACTTAAATATTCGTGATACCCGGGACAAAGTATAGGGTCGAATAATTTAAGAAGGACAACGATTTATCGTGAAACTGCGAGGATCCGAACATCTTCTATATTTACAGGAATAAAAGACATTGGTGATCAATCTTCATACCCTCAAATTACAACAAGTTCTACATAACATGAGCATGGTAGCATACACTATTTATTTAGCTAATAATTTCTAAAGATTTGTCAGGGAATAAAATTGGCAATCCTCTATATATATGGGGATTTTTTCTGAGATTCCACCCAATATGTATATCGATGAACCCCTGCGCGCCTCCTTCACCACACATTTTACATTAGTTGAGGTATGAAGCAAGCTCTTTTTTTCCTTTGACTTTGCCGTTCGTAGATGGCAACCAAAAATTCGGATTATTAGCTTTTTTTTTTCTTTCGTATGAAGAATTGGTAATCCTCCATGCATTTCACTTTTGACCGGTAAAGCACGATCTTTTTTTCTTTCTAAATTTAAATTATGGATTCTGAAATGGCACCGTTCAATTCTGCTTAATACTTTTTTGAGGGGTTTGTTTCATTTGTATGGCGTAATTTTTTATTTTTTTTTTTTTGTTGTTTGAAAGCCTTTTGATTTGTAGAGTATTTGATCAAATTCTATTAGGTTGATCATTTTGTGAGAAAAAGGATTCTTTTGCTGTCAATGACCGAGTGGTTTTTTTCTGAGCTACAGCGAAATATTTTATTTTGATTTTTGTATAAAAAACACACATACTACAACTCTCATGCTATTAATGTTGGGTTGGTAAAAGGGGAGTAGGAGTACCATGGTAAGGTAAAAAGGCATGTTTTATTTTTGAGATGAAAAAAAAAAAAAAAAAATAAGAGGAAAAGAAAATGGAGCAGCCTACTTTCGAAGATAAAAATAAAAAAAGATAGAACACCCTGACAACATGACAGTAAAAGTTATTGGAATGGGACCCACTCCTCATTTGGAGTAGCTGGCGAGAGACCCACACAGTTTCCTGAGGTGGAATACACAGTGCCCCATGTGTGGAAATTGTGTGGTCCAGATGCTGTCACGTAGACAGTTCCCTAGTAGGGAGTCCTTAGAGTAGAATTTTCCCTTTTTTTGCTGCCAATGACCGAGTGGTTTCTTTCTGAGCTACAGCGAAATCTTACAAGAGTCATGAGTTTGCTACAGCTATGAATGAAGTACTTGATCCTTGGATCAATACAATGCTTTCCAATTAAATAAATAAAAAAAAATATGGACAGACTTATTTGTGGTTATATGTCTTTTTGTTTTTTTCGGGGTATGGCTAGCTATATGTCTCCGAAGTTAAATTTATGGGAAATTATGGATAAGGACACAATCTGGAATATTTTTAAGTAACAGGACAGCTACATATTTTTTATAGAGAGAAGGACAATTGTATAATTTTTATAGCGAGAAGGACAAACAGTGAATCCCGAAAATCAGTGAATCCCGAAATCAGTGAATTTCGATAGTGAATTTCGACAGTGAATCCCGAAAATCAGTCAATTTCGACAATGAATTTTGAAAATTAGTGAATTTCGAACACAAGTGAATTTCGACAGTTAATAAATAGTTTCGTCCTTTATGCAAAAGTTTCAAAAGACCGTCCTTCTACTCAATTGACAAAATATTTACGTCATTCTCCCTCATTTCCTCTTAAATTTATACTTGCAGTCATATATATATGTTATGTCTACCAAGGATTTCAAAGCTACATTGAAGGAAAAATGTCATTTTTCTTGAAGATCCATTTGATCATCGCCATGTTGTGGGTGTGAGACTTTCCTAACATAATAGATTGAATCACATAAAGAATTGTGATTTTACATGGGTATGGAAAGTGAATCAACTCATTATCGAATTAATTATCATGACCATCTATCATGAATGTTTAGATGATAATAATTTTTTTTGAATTGAGGTTATTTTATTTGGTCAATAATGGTGACTCATTTCATATGGCTGCTTCAATTCATTAGCTATTTTATGTTAAAAGACGAAATGCTATTCAGAGTTTGAATCTCTTTCCTTTTTAAAAAATATGATGATGCCTAGGATTTTGTTTGGTGCTATTTTAATCTAAATGCAACTATTTTGTGTTGATTAGGTGGCAAATATGGATATTATTGAATTGTTCCGGCCCCTTCTTCTCGAGTTGCAGAAGCAACCACTTGCTTTGTAAAGAAATTTAAGAAAAAAGAAAATAAATGTTTCCAGTCAACTTGAATATGTTATTACTCGAAGTCTGTGCTTTTATACACAAAAGAAGTAAAACGAAATCTAAAGGATTGGGATCACTCAACCCTAATCCCTTTGAACAAAGGAACCTAGTAATTATCTAAACAAAAATGAATATCAATTTGAAATTACAAAGAAGTTTATCTATCCACAGAGTCTTCGATTGGATGGAGTCTTGCTGCTAGTCGGATCCACGGTAAAAGATGGCTGAATCCCTATCTCTTTCAATTCTTCAATTTGACAGCGTTTTGAACCTTTGTTGGATTTGTTGGATTTATCCTCAATTTGAAATGCCAAAGTTGTAATTATCTTTTCATTCCCCCTCAATCTAGCGTGTGTGAGAGAACAAACACGTAGATTGCGTTGTAGAATCGAAAACTGTAATTTTGGTAGGGGTTTTGTAAGCACATCAGCTATTTGCTGTGAGGAAGGAACAAAACGAGTGATAAGCTGGCGAACCGCAACCTTTTCCCTAACAAAATGGTAATCAATCTCGAAATGCTTCGAACGAGAGTGGAACATAGGATTAACGGTCATATACAATGCACTGAGATTATCACACAGTAACTGAGGTGGATTATGTAATTTAATCCCCATATCACGTAGTAGATGTGTAATCCAAACCAATTCAGCAGTGGCAGCGGCCATGGACCTGTACTCTGCTTCGGAGCTCGACCTAGCCACAGTTGGCTGCTTTTTGGAGCTCCAAGAGACACAATTCGCCCCAAGGAAGACACAGTAACCACTTGTACTCCTCCTAGTAGTAGGACATCCTGCCCAATCCGCATCACTGTAGGCATATAAACTGAGAGGACTTCTAGTTAAGAAATGAAGACCATAATCCATAGTTCCTTTCACAAAACGAAGTATACGCTTGACTTCCTTAAAATCACCAACAGTAAGGGTAGCAAAATGTTGACAGACACGATTCACAGAATGTGTAATATCAGGTCTTGTGAAAGTAAGGTATTGTAGTCCACCTACGATGCTTCTATAAGTAAAGGCATCAACTAGGTCTGAGTCAGATGGCTTTAGTTGTGTCTTTAGGGCCAGCGGTGTAGAAATAGCAGAACAGTCGATCATTTGAGCCTTACATAAAAGGGACTTGGCATATTTTTGCTGTGTAAGAAGGATTCCCCCTGTAGTGGTGTGAATTTCCACACCCAAGAAGTACTTCAACCGTCCTAGATCTTTTAAGGCAAATTCATGACCAAGCCTGATAATCAGAATCTGTATAAGACTTGAGTTGTTTCCTACAACTATTATGTCATCAACATAGATTAATAAAATAATAGAAACTTTCCCATCCTGGAAAACAAACATAGAAGAATCAGCTTTGCTACAGTAAAAATTCAGATTAAGTAGGCACTGTGAGAGCCTATCAAACCAAGCCCTAGGGGCCTGTTTGAGGCCATATAAAGATTTCTTCAAGAGACACACATGATCTGGTTTGTAACCATCTGAAAAACCTGGTGGTTGCTCCATGTAAACTACCTCTTTTAGATGCCCATGTAGGAAGGCATTTTTCACATCTAACTGTTTGAGGATCCAACCATTTGCAACTGCCCAAGAGAGAAGCAATCTGATGGTAGTAGGCTTAATGACAGGACTAAATGTCTCACCATAATCTATTCCAGATTGATGTGAATACCCTTGAGCAACAAGTCTGGCCTTGTACCTTTCCAAACTCCCATCTTCCTTTGTTTTTACCTTGTACACCCACTTGGACCCAATAACATTTGCATTGTGTGGTCTAGGTACCAAAATCCAAGTGTTGTTAGCCTTGAGTGCTTGCAATTCCTCTTTCATAGCATCAACCCATTCTGTTTGCTTCAAGGCTGTCTTTAAGGTTTTTGGTTCTGAACTAATGTCAATAGTGTTTAAGGCATAGTCTTGTAGGTAAGTGGGTGGTCTCATGTCCCTTACAGGTCTGACATGAGGGTCTGGTTGTTGCTCAACAGGTTCTGCTGACTCTGAGGAATGAGGTGAACCTGGTTCTGATTCTGATTCATGTGATTCTGGTGTAGCATTTTGTAGTTGTTCTTCTTCCAGGTTTGGATCTGGTTCTTCCACTGGTTCAGTGGAAATGGCTTCTGGTGTTGTAGTTTCAGGTGCACAACATAGTGTAGGGGAATTAGTATCAGTATGACAGGGCTCCTCTAACTGGTTTTGATTGGGTGTAGTAGTGTACCACTCATCTGCTGTAGGGTAATCAATATACTCAGGTGTAGATGTGAGTACTTGAGATGATACAGGTTTATAGGGGAACACCTCTTCATTGAAAACCACATGTCTAGAAATATAAATTCTTTTTGACTGAGGATCAAAACACATGTACCCTTTGTGAGATGGACTATACCCTAAGAAGACACATGGGACACTCCGTTTTGCAAATTTTGACTAGTGTCTAAGTGTAGGAAAGCATTGGCATCCGAAGGTTCTTAAAAAGCTATAATCAGGGTGCCTTTTAAACAGTCTGTGATAAGGGGTATCAAACTGTAAGCTAGATGAGGGCAACCTGTTTATAAGGTATACTGATGTTAGGAAGGCTTCAACCCACAGATGTTGAGGAACATTGGCATGAAACATGAGTGTGAGTCCAGTCTCCACTATGTGCCTATGTTTTCGTTCTGCCACACCATTCTGTTCTGGTGTGTGTGGACATGATATTTGTTGACTAATCCCACATGCTAAAAGGTGATTTATAAAGGTGTTTGAATTAAATTCTCCTCCCCCATCACATTGAAACACTTTAATCTTTTGATTCAGCTGGTTTTCTGTTAATTTCTGAAACCTTAGGAAGCAATCATAGAAGTCAGCTTTCCTCTTAAGAGGATATAACCATGTAAATCGTGAAAAATCATCAACAAAGATGGCATAATAACGATACCCTTGATTTGAAGCTATAGGGGCAGGCCCCCATAGATCACAATGAATTTTTTCTAAAGGAAAAACAGACTTTTTATTATTCTTGTCAAATGGTAGTTTACAACTTTTGCCCATTTGGCAACTAACACAAATCCTAGGTTCTTGTAACCAACTACTAACACTAATAAGTGTCATTTTATTCAACTGGGATATAGATTTTGAGTGTGGATGTCCTAGCCTTTAGTGCCAAATAGATGTTGGTGCTTGTCCTGATCTCACAGCACTTAAAGCTTCATGTAAGTCTGCATCCATAGCATACAGCTTCCCTTTCTTATGTCCTGTTGCTATTATCCTCTGACCTTGGTCCTTAATCACAAACCCTTTATCAGTAAATTCAAATAGACACTGATTATCAGAAGCATACTTACCAACAGAAAGAAGGTTCTTGGTTAAAGTGGGAACAACAAGAACATCTTTTAGTTTCAGATTACCAATATAAGCATCACCAGTATGTGTTATATCTAGTGTTTCACCATTCCTACATAGATCTTATCAGTCCCAGTATATTTTCTTTTAGTAAAGAGGTTACCTTCATCATGAGTCATGTGTGTGGTTGCTCCAGAATCTGCATAAAAGGCCGGATCATGGTTCTCATTCATGTGCATTGCTGTCATAGCCTTGGGAAGCTCCTCTGACTGATAGGCATAGTTAAATCTATACCAGCAATCCATAGCTATGTGATTTGGCTTCCCACAGATCTGACAAATTTGTCCTGCATTAGGGTTCGTACCCTTTTTAAACTGCTCCTCTGATCTTGCTTCAGTACCCTTTGAATTTTCTTCATGCTGGCCTGAGTTGTATCCAGATGACCTGCCTACTGGAGCAAATCCTCGACCTCTGGAGTTAAAAGCACCCCTACCACCACCTCTTCTACCTCTGCCTCTCCCTCTTTGGGTGAAGAAGGCTTGGCCCTGATCTGCTGTAATTCTTTGTTCGGCCTGCTGTGCTTTTATTCTCTGTTCATACCCTTGCAGAGCCATGATTAGTTGCGTAAAAGAGGGGTATGGGGGATTTGTCAACATGGCAGTTCTAAAACTCATGTAATCATTACCAAGACCATGGGAAAACTGAAAGACTTTGTCTAGATCTGACACAGGTTTCTTTATTGCAGCTAAATTGTCACAAATGGATTTAAACTCTTTCAAATATTCATCAACGCTTTTATTACCTTTTTTTAACCCCATTAGCATATTTTTGAGGTTACCTTCCTTTTCCACGGTGTGTGGTAGCAGTTGTTGATCCAGTGTTGTCCATATTTTGTGAGCAGTTGAGTCTTCTTCATAGACCATGCTCACTATTTCTTCCTTCATTGTGCCTAACTGATGTGATTCTTACGAATCAAATCCTTTGTTTTGCCCAGGAAGAAATTGAAGGTAGTCAATACGAGCTACGATCCGCGCCTTAGACCAAGACTACGGTTGGAACGCCACAACGTAATGCTCACTTACGTTGATAAGTTCTCAAAGGGGGCGATCCTCCAATCCAAGAGAATCTCACACACAAGGTGCACAATTAAGACAATGCTTAATCAAATAATATTTCACTCAATGTAGGTATGTCTTATTATGAAAGAAGCTTGCCTTTATATAGGCTACAAATAAAAGACTAGTTCTTCTCCTAAGCAATGTGGGAGAATTAACTTAACAAAATAAAAACCTAAATAATTAAATCTAAGGGGGGCGCCACTTTAGTGGGCTTTTCTAGTCCTTCTTGTGTCAACTAAGCCCACAAGATAATTATTAAATAAAATCCAACTCCAAATAAATAATACAAGTCCAATAACCTAAGTAATTGGCGCCTCAAGCATGGGCCTCAACTGTTGTCTTCTCTCGGCCCAAAAGTGTAGTGCATAAACAATATCGGGGCTTCATTACTCTTTTTGGGCAGCCCAAACTCTTCATGGATCTCTTGCAACAATGTATTCAAGGCTTCTCGCATATTCTTCCTTTGGAGCCTTGTCAACGGGCCATCTCTAATAATCAACGGATCAATCTTCTTCACGGTTGCCAATGGATCGGGATCCCCATCGTAAAACTCATCATATATCACATCATTCCCTCCCGGTTGGGAAGGATCTGTCCTCAGATCAAAGGGATTGTCGAAAAGAGTCAAATCAGCCACGTTGACAGAAGAAGAAATATTCCAATCCGGCGGCAAGTCAATATTGTAAACATTATTGTTGATCCTCTCGAGAACTTGGAACGGTCCTCGCCTTTCATGTGCAGCTTAGTCTTGCGTTGCTTTGGGAATCTATCCTTGCGCAAGTGTAACCAAACATAATCGCCAGGTTCGAAGATGACTTCTTTGCGTCCTTTATTAGCTTGCTTAGCATACCGCGCCGTGGCTGCCTCCACATTCTTCCGTGCTTTCTCATGTAGCTCACGAACAAGTGCAGCCCGTTGTTCACCATCTAAGCTAACCTGCGCAATATCAGGTAAAGGAGCCAACGTAAAAGGTGTGTCCGGATTAAAACCGTAAACCATCTCAAATGGAGTAAATTTAGAAGCAGAGTGTTTACACCTATTATAAGCAAATTCAGCGTAAGGTAAACAATCTTCCCAATTTTTGAGATTTTTCTGAACAAGACAACGAAGCAACTGACCCAACACACGATTAACCACTTCAGTTTGACCATCAGTTTGAGGATGAAATGCAGTAGAATAAAGTAACTTAGTTCCTAAACGCATCCACAAAACTCTCCAAAAATGACCAATGAATTTTGAATCTCGATCACTCACAATCGTTCTAGGCACACCATGTAATCTAACTACTTCCTTAAGAAACAAATCAGCAATATATGAAGCATCATTAGTTTTAGAGCATGCAAGAAAGTGTGCCATCTTAGAAAACCTATCCACTACCACAAAAACAGAATCGTGACCACTCTTGGACCGGGGTAAGCCTAACACAAAATCCATAGATAAATCAGTCCACGGTTGCGTAGGAATAGGGAGGGGCATATATAAACCGTGGGGGTGGGATGTAGATTTAGCAGACTTACAAGTAATACAAGCATCACAATATTTAGCAACATCAACTTTCATACGAGGCCAATAAAAATGAGATTTAAGCATATCAAGCGTTTTAGTAATGCCAAAATGACCCATAAGACCACCACTATGTGCTTCACGCACCAATAAATCACGCATAGAACAACGAGGAATACAAATGACATGATCTCGATACAAAAAACCCTCGCGTCTAAAGAACCTACCATCGGTTTTATTATCAGTATTATGCCACTTAGTCATAAAATCCTCATCAGAAGCATATAAATCCTTGATAAATCCAAAACCGAGGAATTTAGTATGCATAGTGGTAATTAAAGCAGGTCTACGAGAAAGTGCATCAGCGACCACATTATCTTGACCCTTTTTGTACTTAATAATATAAGGAAAGGACTCAATAAATTCAACCCAACGAACATGCCGCGGAATTAACTTACCCTGCCCTTTCAAGTACTTAAGCGATTCGTGATCAGTGTGTATGATAAACTCTCGTGGACGTAAATAATGTTGCCAAGTGTGAAGGGCTCTAACTAACGCAAACAATTCCTTATCATAAGTCGCATAATTCAAAGAAGCACCTTTAAGCTTTTCACTAAAATATGCAATAGGTCTACCTTCTTGAGTTAAGACTCCACCAATACCCACACCCGATGCATCACATTCAATTTCAAAATGTTTATTAAAATCAGGAAGTGCAAGTATAGGGGCTGAAATTAAACGAGCTTTTAGAGTTTCGAAAGACTCCCTTTGCCGTGGACCCCAATAGAAGGGTACAATTTTCTTCACAAGCTCGTTCAGAGGGGCCACGATGGTGCTAAAATCCTTGACAAAACGCCTGTAAAAGCTCGCTAAGCCATGGAAACTACGCACATCAGCCGCAGATTGAGGTGTAGGCCAATCCTCGATAGCTTTAACCTTGTCACGATCAACTTCAACACCCTGGTCACTTACTACAAAACCAAGAAAAACAACTCTATCCAAACAAAAGGAACATTTTTTTAGATTAGCATAGAGCTGAGCATCGCGAAACGTAGACAAAACGGCACGTAGGTGAACTATGTGATCATCTAAATTGTGGCTATAAATCAGAATATCATCAAAATAAACTACCACAAATTTATTTATAAACTCGCGAAGCACCTCGTTCATTAAACGCATGAAAGTACTAGGTGCATTAGTCAAGCCAAAGGGCATAACCAACCACTCATATAATCCAAATTTGGTTTTAAAGGCTGTCTTCCATTCATCACCTTCCCTGATACGAACTTGGTGATAACCACTCTTAAGATCAATTTTAGTAAAAATTTTAGCACCCTGAAGTTCATCTAGCATGTCATCTAAACGAGGAATGGGATAACGATATTTTACCGTAATTTGATTAATGGCACGACTGTCCATGCACATTCTCCATTCACCTCCTTTCTTGGGCACCACGAGAACTGGTACTGCACAAGGGCTCATAGACTCTTGAATTTTGCCTTTAGCTAATAGCTCATCGACTTGTTTCTTTATCTCTAAAGTTTCGGCTGGGTTTGCTCGATAAGCCGGACGATTGGGCAATGCAGAGCCCGGCACGAGGTCAATATGATGCTCCACGCCTCGCAATGGTGGTAAACCACTTGGTTCCTCCTCGGGGAAGACATCGGCAAACTCCTGTAAAACAGAGCACACAACACTAGGTAGAGAACCGGTGAGATCGCTTACAAGCATTAAACAAGGGGAAGGGGGAGGGGGGCAACTCGGCCAAGTCACCTTTGGTGAGTGTGTGGGGCCGGTTGTAAGTGTAGGGGGAGGGATTATGGGGTCTTTGCATAAGAAAAGAAATACAACCTGGTCGGAGTCAATGGTATCAATGACTTCAGTGGCTTTGGCATAGAAGTTCCTACACACGCGCGCACATTTTGACTTTTCAACTTTATTACCTCCCTCACTAGATGTGGCACCGACACTCGCAATTGACTTTTCTACTTTATCACTCCCTCGTCGAGAAACTACATCGACCTCCCTTACCAATTTTTTGTTTTCAACTCTTATTTTTCCCTCAGTCCTAAAGCCCTCATTCTTTTTCTCTCCCGTCAATTTGTTTTCTTCACTTTTCAACTTTTCACCCTCTTTCTTTTGTTTTTCCTCACGAGCTCGAATAAGTGCAAGCTGATCTTGACGTACTTGTTCAGGGGTAAGAGCTGATAAAGAATAATTCTTGCCCTTATGATGAACAGTGTACTTATTCAAAAACCCATCAAACAACACCTTTCTATCATATTGCCAAGGGCGACCCAACAATATGTGGCTGACTTCCAAGGGGACAACATCACATAACACCTCATCTTCATATTTCCCAATACTAAAAGAAATCAACGCTTGTTGTGTAACCTTCAGCTCTCCCACACTATTCAACCATTGCAACTTGTAGGGGTGGGGATGAGGAATAGTAGGTAAACCCATACGAGAAATCAAATCAGCACTAACAACATTAGCACAACTACCAGAATCGACAATAAGAGAACATAAGTTACCATTCAGCAAGCAGCGTGTATGGAAAATATTTTCACGTTGGACACCGTCCTCAAGTTTAGCACTAGCGGTTAGCACCTTTTTAAGCACATAAATAGAACCCTCAAGTGGGTCACACTCAATATTACCCTCCGCATCCTCATAATCAGCCTGTTCAAAGTCGTCCCCATCAAAATCATCACCATCTACAGCCTCCTCTACAACTAGCATGCTACGTTTAGTAGGACATTCAGATGCAACATGACCAACACCGGTGCATTTAAAACATTTAACGTCACGAGGCTGCCTAATGCGGTTGTCTACACCTTTACCCTTCTCACCTGCCTTAGCTTTAGAAGCGTCATAGGAAGTAGTAGGGGCTGTCCGAGGTGCACTCCGTACAAAATTTGGATTATCGCCTCTAGGATGAAACGAACGGAAAGAAGAAGAAGAACCTCCAATTGATTTATTAAAGGTGGGTTTTGGGCGTTTCAACTGCCTCTCAATCGCACGAGCTGTTTGTAACATCTCATCCAGTGTATTACAACCACGTAACTCCAATGGTTGTCCAATCTCCAAACGCACACCACACAAAAAACGTTGCATGGTGACCATCTCTTCTTCCTCAACCTGTGATCGTGCCAAAGTAGTCATCATCTCTTCATAGAAATCATCTACCGAACGTTCTCCCTGTTTCATTGTCTGAAGAGCACGATAGAGGTCTTGATAATACGATATAGGAACAAAGCGAGTGTGCATTATCTCTTTTAAAAGTGTCCATGAACGTATAGGTGGCTGTCTGTATTTGGTACGCATGAACTATACCTGATTCCACCACACCATAGCATAACCTGTAAACTCTAATTGAGCTAGATTGCACTTCTTCTCCTCGGTATAATTGTTACACGCAAAGATCTGATCTAGCTTACTCTCCCAATCAAGATATACCGAAGCACTACCGGAACCCGCAAAACTAGGAAGCTTCATCTTTACCTGTGTCATATTATTATCCGGAATGTACGCATCCTCGTCAGTATGTTGATCAGCATGATCACGGAGCTGTGGAACATTAATTACACAGACCGGTTGTCGAAGTCGAGGTACCGCAGTAGGAGCTGCGGGTTGCGCACCATCAGGTTGGGCACCACGATTAAGATTAACCATTTGGGCTGTTAAATGCTGAATGGATGCCCTCATAGCAGTCATATCCGCAAAAACCCTTTCGAATTTTGCAGCATTCTCGTCATTAATTTCCTTGCTAAGTTCTTTGACATGGGCAGCCAATCTCTCTTCAAGATACTCATTACTCAAATTTTTAGAATGTTTAGAGTCATCCATAAGATAGACAATAAACCCTCACCAAGACACTCGTGTTTACACTCACCCTCGCTCTTGTGGAAAGTAAAGCACCCTTTTATAAACAAATCAAAATAACGAGCAAAACGAATCTAGGCTAGGGTTCGGTTTGGTACGGGTTTAGATCACCAAAATTTTCGTAACACCAAATTTTGCACAAGAACTCTACGACACAACACAAGCTACAAAAAACAAAAAAAATTTCTTGCAGAATTTTCCCGCCAATTTTACTCGTTTTTTTATCACAAAAATTTTCGTAACACCAAATTTTGCACAAGAACTCTACGACACAACACAAGCTATAAAAAACAAAAAAATTTCTTGCAGAATTTTCCCGCCAATTTTACTCGTTTTTTTATCACAAAAATTTTCGTAACACCAAATTTTGCACAAGAACTCTACGACACAACACAAGCTACAAAAACAAAAAAAAATTTATGCATAACTTTCCCGCCATTTTTTTTTTTATTTTTTATTTTAGGCTGGGATGCCTTTTGGACGATTACACAACCTACAAAATTATATGCACAGCAAATAAACGATTGACGAAACCACTAAACACAAACTAGGGTTCGTAATTTCAAGAACGTAGATCTTGATTACGAAAGAGTGAATCCTGATGAGTTCTTGATCGTTCTCGGTGTGAAAATAGGGTTTAGGGTTGGTTGAAAGGTTGCGGTTTTAGGGGTTTAGGGGATGTTTAGGGCTTAGGTAGGCTGATTGCTACGGATTTGTGTGTGTTGTAGCAATATTATCCGGGCTGCGAGGAAGAAGGTTTGAAGGTTTGAAGAAAATTTGAAGGTTTCGGTTTAGGGTTCTTAAGACATGCAGGAACTAGGGTTTTCGAGTTTCCGTATTTGTTGGATCACTACTCAAGGAACAACTTTGATCAGAACGATCAAAACAGCAAAACAACGATCAAAACAGCAAAGCGAACGATCAAGAACATAATTTTTTTTTATATATTTTTTTTCAATGGATGAACAAGAACAACTTTGCAATAAATAGGACGCAGGAAGCAAGAATCAACAATGAAGAACGAATAGAAAAGAAAACGAAAAGGGATATTTGATTACCAACAATTACTGAGCTCTGCTACCAACTGATGTGATTCTTACGAACCAAATCCTTTGTTTGCCCAGGAAGAAATTGAAGGTGATCAATACGAGCTATGATCCGTGCCTTAGACCAAGACTACGGTTGGAACGCCACAACGTAATGCTCACTTACGTTGATAAGTTCTCAAAGGGGGCGATCCTCCAATCCAAGAGAATCTCACACACAAGGTGCACAATTAAGACAATGCTTAATCAAATAATATTTCACTCAATGTAGGTATGTCTTATTATGAAAGAAGCTTGCCTTTATATAGGCTACAAATAAAAGACTAGTTCTTCTCCTAAGCAATGTGAGAGAATTAACTTAACAAAATAAAAACCTAAATAATTAAATCTAAGGGGGGCGCCACTTTAGTGGGCTTTTCTAGTCTTTTTTGTGTCAACTAAGCCCACAAGATAATTATTAAATAAAATCCAACTCCAAATAAATAATACAAGTCCAATAACCTAAGTAATTGGCGCCTCAAGCATGGGCCTCAACTGTCGTCTTCTCTCGGCCCAAAAGTGTAGTGCATAAACAATATCGGGGCTTCATTACTCTTTTTGGGCAGCCCAAACTCTTCATGGATCTCTTGCAACAATGTATTCAAGGCTTCTCGCATATTCTTCCTTTGGAGCCTTGTCAACGGGCCATCTCTAACAATCAACGGATCAATCTTCTTCACGGTTGCCAATGGATCGGGATCCCCATCGTAAAACTCATCATATATCACATCACTAACAGCCAGGACACCAAGAGGCCATCATTGACATGCCACACAGGGAGATCTGGATTGTCAATCTCCACTTCCTCTGTATTTTTGATCTTTTCTGCAGGTTGTTCCGATGATGTAATGTGATGGTGTATACCAAGACTTTTGATCAAGGGAATCACCTGAGAACGCCATAGTAGATAGTTTGTGAGATTTAGTTTAATAGAGACTAGACTGGAACATTGGTGGAATTGCTGAATCGTGAGAGCTGATTCTTTCACCATTGTTGAAGAAAAAGCTAAGCACGATTACAGTGTCTCTGATACCATAAAGAAATTTAAGAAAAAAGAAAATAAATGTTTCCAGTCAACTTGAATATGTTATTACTCGAAGTCTGTGCTTTTATACACAAAAGAAGTAAAACGAAATCTAAAGGATTGGGATCACTCAACCCTAATCCCTTTGAACAAAGGAACCTAGTAATTATCTAAACAAAAATGAATATCAATTTGAAATTACAAAGAAGTTTATCTATCCACAGAGTCTTCGATTGGATGGAGTCTTGCTGCTAGTCGGATCCACGGTAAGAGATGGCTGAATCCCTATCTCTTTCAATTCTTCAATTTGACAGCGTTTTGAACCTTTGTTGGATTTGTTGGATTTATCCTCAATTTGAAATGCCAAAGTTGTAATTATCTTTTCACTTTGCAGATGAATGCTGTTCTAAAGGAATCCACTGTACACACATTTTCTGGCATGAAGATGGTAGTTGAATATCAGTATAACTTTTATTCACATCTCCTAACATCAGTATATTTTCTTTGTAAATTTTATACTCATACTAAACTTTCAACAATATAATATATTTTATATTCATGTAGATTCAAATAACATTTTAATTCGTATTGTCCCGTGCGTTATGTACGGTTTTTTAATATATATATATATATATATATATATATATATATATATATATATATATATATATATATATATATATATATATTAGATGATATAATAAGATTAAAACATATACATAATTAAAGTAATTAAACTAGTGGTACATGTCATTGCACTTCCTGGTGAGAATAATGGTTCGATTCCTATCTTCACCCCAAATAAAAATCCCTTTTTTCTTTCCGAAATTAAAGAAAAATCTAAATAAAACACCTAATGCATCAATTGGGGTCTTCAATACATTAGAATTTGTAAAAGATTGTTTTTATCACATTTGAACAAATAATCTAAATAAGAGCACTGTTTGCTAAATTATAGTATTATAAATCATATCATTTGTCAAATCATATATAACATACTTTGCATTTCAATCATTCTTTTAATCTTTAAAAACAAGGAAAAATTGGGGAGGGGGGATATGAAACAACCGTGTCGGGTGTTGTAACGCCCCAAAACTTGGGTCTGACGGCGTTAAATAAGTCATAAAGGATCCATTCATCTGCTTACAACGTCATCCTCGCCTGGTATAAAAAGGGCTCACCCTAGTTGATAAGACATTTATGTCTCGGACTTAATACGGAGGTGAGCATTCTATTACTTTACCGATGTGGGATTTTACAGGTGTGTCGACACCGTATTAGAGTAAAATATGGTGTATTTCATGAATAATCAAGGATACAATGATGTGTTTATATAGGCATTACACTAGGTATATAATCGGAATAAAGATAATAATAAAACCCTAGACTATTCAGCCATGACTTGTGCCACAAGTTGAGATGTGCCGTCAATACATGTTGGGGAGATTTTGCATCATTAAAACAAAAGAAAATTTATAAACCTATACTACCATGCAAAACTACCTCCTAACCGGCCGAATACCGGGTAGTTGCTAGTAAAGTTGGATAAGTACGGGTATCGATCCTCAGGGAAAAGGGCTATTGAATCTAGCTTATTAATTCTTCTTTATTAACCTAAACCTAAACTAAAACGGAAAATAAACTGGACAGAGGATTGTTAATCCAAAGCCAGGAAGGATAAAAGCGATAAAAACATAAATAAAACTACATCTACGGAAGCGGTAAATCTATCTACTGAACAACCATAAACGAACCATGATCAACCTCTTCCCAACAACCATCACCCCACCGAAAGAAATAAGATCAACACACATTCATTCACAAGTTATCTTGGATTATTATCTTATCTAAAGGAGCGTTTCCTCTTCCGATTTATCACGCCATTAATTAATTTACCTTCCGGTCTTAACTAATATCGATACAAATCAAAGATATGGATGAAATCCTAATCTAACAACATTATCCCTCAACTTCCGTTTGTTGGAATAATAATTGTCAATCTCCCTCACGACAATCTAATGAATCTATTAACTTTCGTTATCTAAATTCGATTAACATATAACCATATAAATCATGAAAGAAAACAAGAACAACTTAATGAAATAAACACGTGAAAAATCATATCTTTCCGGTAACGGTGATATCCCTCAATTCAATTCTAAGAAAATCTTGCATCGAATTAATTAAATTGTGGTTCTCTCGTAAACCTAGATATTTAACCTACGAACTTCCGTTATGTATAGATTAAAGATCTAATCTTTCCTATGGTGATCTAAACTACACCGACTTCCGTCATACGGTAGCATCAAATCAAACAATAATCTTCCGATATAAATTGCACGATACAAATAATCATAGGAAAAGAAACAATTGAACTAAAACTTACAAAATCATCCATGAAAAGAAATAAAAGTGCTGCTGAAAAGAAGCTTCACAAAGCTGTCCATGGCTGCCCTTCATCATGCTCGAACAAGAAAAGAAAAGCGAACTAACTAAAACCTAATCTAACTTGCCACCCCAGCCGACCAAATGGAGCTTGGGCGGCCTAGGGTTGCTCTCTTATGAAATTTAGGGTTCAAGAGAAGTCGAAAATATATGATAATCATTAGGGTCGAAGAGAGCTGCTATTTATAGAAAATCCGAGGCGGTTGCTACAGTAACGGTGCCGGACGCCCGTTCACAAGGTCGGACGCCCGTCCACTATTTTCAGCAACAGCATCCAAACTTGTAACGCTCATATCTCGGGCCTCGTAAGTCGGAATGGAGTGATTCAAAATCCTGTAGAATCCTCTCTTCAAGCCCTACAACTCTTATCTTGAGGTCGAGAGTCAAATCAGTAGATATCATATCAAGAACTGCGTCGGAAGGTCGTCACTACTCGGAATCCTGATTTTTCGACATTTATCTTGCTTGATTTCTTTCCTTATATCTTTCAATCTTCCATAACTTTGATTGATCCTTTCCAAGCACGAATTTGGCTCTCTAAAATCCTCTCTTCCATCATCAATGAATATCTACAACAATAGGAAAACATACCAAAGCGTAACGTATTTCCAAAATAACATAAAATCATCAATTACGCACATAAATCGTTACGTTTTGAGATTTAACTATTAAAAACATCATTTACTCAATATTTCAATATAAAGCCCTATTTCTATTAAAATAATACATATACGGGGGAAATTGATATAAAATATATCGTTAAAAACACTATAAATTCACCCTAAACAACACCCCCACACTTAAACTTTTGCTCGTCCCGAGCAAAACAAAACAACAACAAACCATCAAGAATCCACATAACCTGACACGAGATATAGTCAAAATCATGACAAGCTAGTATTCAACAAATCGACCTCACTCGGTGATGTGTGTGCAGAACCTACTAAACTTCCACCGATCCTCTCTTGATATAATACATCAAGCATTAACAGTTATCCGGTCAACTAAACGAAAACTTCATTCTATCTTCAGCACTTACCTAACAAAAACTAATTACCAAGAACATAGTAACTAACTCACAACTAAATTCCTTTACTTAGTACCAAGAAAATACCTTTCGGTCTCTACTGGGTTTAGATCAACTTGACTTAGAATTCCACAAAAACGTATATTTTATATTTCCTATCGTCGCGTCTCAAAAGTATAACACACTCCCCTACATTAGAGGCAGTCACCCTGAGATCACTCAATCCCTTACTGTCCAAGGTAAACCACACTCCCCAATTGGGGCAGTATCCAAATGGACTCGAGGTGATAGTTACAAACAAAATTCCCGCAAAGAAATTCTATTCATTTATTATTTATAGATATATATATTTTTATATTTTTCAAACTCTTTGGAAACTCTCGGTCAAATATATTTCTAACACATTCAAGACTCTTAAAGTTCCCAAGAACACTAAGGTACTGAGATTCTAACTGTGAGTATAGCACTAGTTCTTAACTTTCATTAATGCTAAATAAGTGTTATCTGTATCAAGAATTAACTTTCCTTTAACTAACCGGAAACTATTCTATATTTGGCTCTTCATCTAATAGGTTCGTGAAATGAAGTTCAAGTGAGTATCGACTTACTAAACCTATTCTCAGAACATGATATGACTACTAATAACAACTAAAGGGTGCCAGATTATAAAACTAGCATGCAATTGAAATGTTACTCGGGACGAAACAAAATTTTGAAAATTTTGCACTTTTCATAGAAAATTATAACTAATATGAGCAAATGAAAGTAGATACACATAAACCATCCCTCCCCCACACTTAAATTGCAACTTGTCCTCAAGTTGTGCAGAATGAAAAAGAAAAAGAAAACTTAGCTGATTGTATGCCGAAAGGGAGCTATTCTGGAAGTGGGTCGACCTCACCCAGAAATGCTCAACGAATCCAGTAGACTGTGGACCATCCACCGGAAAACTGAAATCGTCTAAAGCTCACAATCGCTAATGCAAATACCCTGCACACTTGTCAAACATGAAATA
This sequence comes from Gentiana dahurica var. dahurica, assembly GCA_024500145.1. Lineage (NCBI taxonomy): Eukaryota > Viridiplantae > Streptophyta > Magnoliopsida > Gentianales > Gentianaceae > Gentiana > Gentiana dahurica. The sequence goes on along the minus strand of CM044905.1, from coordinate 94,368,894 downwards.
CCTCGGGGATAGGGGGAAGATAACATATAAAGCACAGGAAAGGAAGTCTAGAGAATTTTTAGATTAAGCTCATATAAAGATGGACATATACATGGAATATTGCAAAATAGTAGGGCTAGGTGCAACTATATGAAAATGCATTACAATGCAATCTACGTGAAAAATCCTAAAAATAAAATAAAAACGAGGTAGTATTACGGAAACCGACAGTTAACTACACTCACAAAGAAAAATAAACTAGGTGGTATTACGAAAACCGACAGTGACCACACTTAAGAAAAATAAAAGGAAAAATAGAAAAACAATGCAACTATATGAAATGCAACTAAATGAAATGCATTTAAATGATATGCAAAAAAGAAAATAAAATAAAAGAAAGAAAACTAGCCCACTATATGCAACACGACATATATATAAACGTCTACCACATAATGACAGGTTACGATAAACGACAGTGTTGTCACTAGTGCCGACGCGCCTTAAGACTTATCGAAAGTGATAGACTTATGGAAACCAACAGTCATCTATCTAAACAGTTATAACTCATATGGAGAAAGGACGTAGCATACGGAAAACCGACAGTAGCTACCCATATGAACTATAAAAACAAAGGAAGCACGTAAGTCTTAAAAGCTTAAAAGATTCATCGGAGCGGTATGTAGCATACGGGAACCGACATTAGCTACTAATTAACTATAAGAACAGTTATAGCGTACGAGAACCGACAGTCACTATAACATGCCTAGATGAATCATATATAAGGAATTGATCAATTATCTAACATGGATTCATAGATGGAAAGGTAAAAACATATAAGTTCAGGGCATCTATGTAAAAATCAATTAGCCACAGAAGCTCGAATGAAAGATCCACATCAAATAAAAGCATTGAAAATAAAATCAAGAAATTTAGAACCTGGACCGAACCCCGGACGAACGTTCACTTAGCGTTCAGAACTGGACGAACGTTCATCTTTGCAGACGCTCGTCTGCCTTGTAAACCGACCGGACGGGCGTTTAGAATTACAGACGCCCGTCTGATTCTTCAAATCAGAGCAGGATTGAAAATATTTGAACGGACGAGCGTCCAATACTTCCCAACGCTCGCTCACCTGCAGATGAAGAACTGGACGGGCGTCCAACAGAACAGACGCTCGTCCATACAACAAGAATGCACAGACAGCAGGAAAAACACAGCAAAACCCTAAATACTTATGAACACAACACAGCAACACAGATCACAGCACAGCAGCCTTATCAAATTAAGCACAGGGGTTAGACTAGGTAACACATAAACATATAAACTTCACGTAAAACAAGTTGTGTAAAAAACTTTTGCACATTCTTAACCTAACGGTCATCGAAACACGGCAAAATAAAAACTCTCAACTTGGTATACGCTACTTTTATTAAAAACAAAAATAAAACGTAACAAAATCGAGAACTAACAAAACTAGATTCAACATGACACCTATTCCCCGGCAACGGCGCCACTTTTTTTTGGGGAGATTTTGCATCATTAAAACAAAAGAAAATTTATAAACCTATACTACCATGCAAAACTACCTCCTAACCGGCCGAATACCGGGTAGTTGCTAGTAAAGTTGGATAAGTACGGGTATCGATCCTCAGGGAAAAGGGCTATTGAATCTAGCTTATTAATTCTTCTTTATTAGCCTAAACCTTAACTAAAACGGAAAATAAACTGGACAGAGGATTGTTAATCCAAAGCCAGGAAGGATAAAAGCGATAAAAACATAAATAAAACTACATCTACGGAAGCGGTAAATCTATCTACTGAACAACCATAAACGAACCATGATCAACCTCTTCCCAACAACCATCACCCCACCGAAAGAAATAAGATCAACACACATTCATTCACAAGTTATCTTGGATTATTATCTTATCTAAAGGAGCGTTTCCTCTTCCGATTTATCACGCCATTAATTAGTTTACCTTCCGGTCTTAACTAATATCGATACAAATCAAAGATATGGATGAAATCCTAATCTCTCAACATTATCCCTCAACTTCCGTTTGTTGGAATAATAATTGTCAATCTCCCTCACGACAATCTAATGAATCTATTAACTTTCGTTATTTAAATTCGATTAACATATAACCATATAAATCATGAAAGAAAACAAGAACAACTTAATGAAATAAACACGTGAAAAATCATATCTTTCCGGTAACGGTGATATCCCTCAATTCAATTCTAAGAAAATATTGCATCGAATTAATCAAATTGTGGTCCTCTCGTAAACCTAGATATTTAACCTACGAACTTCCGTTATGTATAGATTAAAAATCTAATCTTTCCTATGGCGATCTAAACTACACCGACTTCCGTCATACGGTAGCATCAAATCATACAATCATCTTTCGATATATATTGCAAGATACAATTGAACATAGAAAAGAAACAATTCGAATTAAAACTTACAAAACATCCATCGAAAAAGAATTAAAGTTGCAGCTGGAAAGAGGGAGTTTCAAGGCTCATCCATGGCTGCTCAACTTCATCATCACTCGAACAAGAAGAAAGAAAAACGAACTAACTACCTAATCTATCTAACCTCCGGCCGACCAAGCATGGAGCTTGGCCGGCCGGGCTGCTCTCTGCTCGAAATTTAGGGTTCAAGAGAAGCTGGGGCGTATTTGATAATCATTAGGGTCGAAGAGAGCTGCTGTATTTATAGAAAATCAGAGGCGGTTGCTACAGTAACGGTTCCGGACGCCCGTTTGAAGATCCGGACGCCCGTCCACTATTTTCAGCAACAGCATCCAAACTTGTAACGCTCATATCTCGGGCCTCGTAAGTCGGAATGGAGTGATTCAAAATCCTGTAGAATCCTCTCTTCAAGACCTACAACTCTTATCTTGAGGTCGAGAGTCAAATCAGTTTATATCATATCAAGAACTGCGTCGGAAGGTCGTCACTACCCGGAATCCTGATTTTCCGACATTTATCTTGATTGATTTCTTTCCTTATATCTTTCAATCTTCCATAACTTTGATTGATCCTTTCCAAGCACGAATTTGGCTCTCTCAAATCCTCTCTTCCATCATCAATGAGTATCTACAACAATAGGAAAACATACCAAAGCGTAACGTATTTCCAAAATAACATAAAATCATCAATTACGCACATAAATCGTTACGTTTTGAGATTTAACTATTAAAAACATCATTTACTCAATATTTCAATATAAAGCCCTATTTCTATGAAAATAATACATATACGGGGGAAATTGATATAAAATATATCGTTAAAAACACTATAAATTCACCCTAAACAATACACCCCTGCAATCCTATGGGAATAGAATGAACATGGAGATTGGTCTTCAAATCTGCGAACCAAACGTGGCCAAGTGGTTTAGTGAGGATATCGGCCAATTGATCCTTAGAGGAAATAAAAGCGACCCTTAACTTTTTATCAGCAATCAATTCGTGAACATGATGAAAATCGATCTCTATATGTTTGGTTCTAGCGTGGAAAACCGGATTATCCGTGTGGTAGGTGGCCCCAATATTATCGCACCATAAGGTAGGGGGATGACGTAAATCAATAAACATATCACGGAGCAAGGATGTTATCCATTGTAACTCAGGTGCAGCGTGAGAAAGAGCCTTATATACTGCTTCGGTGCTACTTTTGGTGACAATGGCTTGTTGTATATCCCGCCAACTAATGAGATTGAAGCCAAGGAAGATACAATATGCAACAATGGATCGGCTATCATCCGGATCGGATGCCCAATCTGCATTCGTAGAAGCTTATAGCGTAGGACCCGGAGAACGAGACAAGAAAAGTCCATCAAATATGGTATGTTTGAGGTAGCGAAGGATACGCTTGACCGCAGCCCATTGAGTGTCCCGAGGATCATGTATAAACTTACTAACTTTGTGAACGGCGAATGCAATATCCGGACGAGTAAAACCAAGATACTGAAGACCACCCACAATGGTACAATAAAGGGAAACGTCGGAAAATGGTTGGCCATCAAACCGACTGAGGCGCAATGAGGAGGCCATGGCATCACACAAGGCTTGGCATTTTCCATGCCAGCCCGCTGCGATAATGTCTGAATATATTTACGCTGACTAAGAATCAGTCCATCAGCAGTGGGGATGGCCTCAACTCCAAGAAAAAAAGAAAGGTCCCTAACCGGAAAATGGGAAGATAAGTGATCAATAGTCCGCTGAACAAGATCTGCAAAAGTACATGTTGTTGGAGAAAATAGAGGAAAGGAGAAAATGATTTTTTAATCATTTTTATAACCACTTTAAGAGCCTGTTTCGATTACACTTTTGTATAGTTTATCAAGAGTTTATGATGACTTTGAAATCTACGTGTGACATAGATTAAGATAGGTCTTTGAATCATTCAATTTGGATATCGGGTGAATGAGAAATTAAGGCTTGAAGTTGGTTAGTTGACGTGTTGAAAATTTGGAAGTTGAAAAGTTTAACTTCCTAATCCCACATTGGGAATTATGCTAACATTTTCTCAATATTTAAGTGGGAGGAGTTTAGTCATGTTAGGTGTGATGCCCGAAAGACAATTTTGTAATTGTTTTATTTAATAAATGAAATGATATTATTATTCATATTTATTATTCTCATAATCACCGATGTGACAATAGTATTTACACTACAGAAAATCCTAAAGTATATCATTTATGTAATCACTTAACTCAGTGTATGGTATATACACGGGAGGATTGAGTTAGTGAAGATGTACTTAAAATACAATTAGCCCGTAGTGAAGTTAATCGAGAGTATCGGGTCTCTCCTTTAACGGGCTATTAATGCGCCCAGAACACAATAGGTGTGATTGTCTTATCCGGACTTTCGGTTAAGAGAACTTAATGGGGCATTTATATATGATAGATATATCATATAGGGCTGGACCGATTTGATTAGAGTTCACGATATAATTCCGTAATCGAGAATTCTTATCGAGTCAATGGATGATCATATTTATGGATATATCTTAATCCTGAGGTGATCACAGTCAACTGCTTGAATCAGTATGAAGTTTGACTTGACGGTTAAGGATTACACTGAGTCTGTGATCTGAATTACCCCATCTTGGCATTGTACTGGATTGAGTGAGTAGTCTGTGTTGTCACAGATACGGAATCCATTCCTTCCATTTCTGGAAGTAGATAGACAGTTCCCTTATTTGTTAATCCTAGAAACTGATCGATCCATGAAGTTCATATTACACTGATTAGCTACCAGTGAGTTGTATGAATTAATTGATCACTAAGGGGTTAATGGTAAATAAGGATAAGATGTTCTAAAAAGGGTTAACGGTAACTTCCCGATTTAGAATGAACAGTTTATGGAGGATTAATCCATATGTAATGATTATATCAATGGACGCTTATTATTATTCTCGTGAGGAGATAAATATAATCTCATAATCGGAGGAGTGCAGTCACGGGATTATGGTGGCATACTCCTGTGATTGATTTATCGAATATAATTATTCTGTTCGTAAGATAATTATTTATTTGATTTATCGGAGCCGCTGGTTATTAGTCCATGGTCCCCGACGTGCCTCCTAATATAGCATAGCTATTCTCGGACGTCGAATCATAATAATATTAATTTAGTTCTTGTTGGACTTTATTAAAACGATATGTGAATTAATTGTTTAGTGGACTATTAAATTAGTTGGGCTAAATAATTAAATATGTGGAAAAGACATTTTTCATAATCTTGGCCCAATTATTGTGTAATGGCAAAATTAATATTGACTAGGTCAATATGTGATAAATTTCGCCCCAAGCATGTATTTTGGAACAAGAAATTATTTTCTTGTGTATTAATAAAACATGTGCATAAAATATTTATTGGATAAATATTTATGGAAAGAAATAAAGATAAATATTATTCTAGATTTGTTCTAGAATATTATGGGATTATCTTTTATTTGATAGGATTATTATAATTGATTTTGTATTAATTATTAAATCCTTGGAGGCTAAGTTTTACTCTCCTATATAAAGAGAGTTCTCCCAAGCCTTAGATACACAATAAAATTTCGACTTTCATCTCTTAGAGAGAGGAAGGAAATTTCGGCCAAGGGTAGTTGAGGGAAGATCTTGGAGGTTTTTCCGGGTAGCATATCGAAAGGATTCGAGACGAGGATTTCCTTCCACCGGGAGTTGTTTGGATCACACGTACGGAAGATCGTGGTGCTCTTCACGCTTTCCTTCGTTCATCCTATTGCGGTTCTTCAACTTGGATTTTGAGATCCAAGAGGTATGTTCTACAACCCCCTTGTAGAGTAGATCTAGTTATTTTATTATGTGTATTTTATAGATCTAGATCCTTAAATCGCTTCCGCTGCGGATGATATTACTAACAAGTCAATGGTATAAGCTCCAAAGAATGGGAGAGAGTTCAGAATGGTTTTAGTTAGACGATGTTCTGCTAAAATTGTGACACGCGCGCTCGCCGCCGCCGCCTCCCTGAGAAAATTTGATGGCCAAATTATAGCAAACCAACTTTAACCGGCAGAATACCGGGTCGGTTGTACAAAAACGGCGAGCAAGGTCGTATCCCACGAGGAATTGGTCAAGTACCACAATCACTTTTATATCTAGTTCAGGCTCACAAATATTGGTGGAAGTAATTAACTATAGTTAAGAAAATAAAAATGATGACTTTAAAATATATGAATAAATGAATAGCTAAATTATGGTCAAGAACACTACTCTCAATACCCTTACCGAATCACTAGGGACGAGCCTTAATCAACTAATAGTATCTAATGAATGTGTTGTGGGTGCAATCTCCTAAACTGGTCCCTAGGCACTAATACCACAACCTAGTTACCCTATATTCGGTTCAACAGTCTCCTCTATGGGATTTAACTGACCTAATATGATTAAGAACTGTGAGACGCTCCGCATCCACCGAGTTCATGGCTTAGCTAGAAAAACCTTACCAAGGAACAGGCTGCAAATAAATCGACTAGTTCGTGCATGGAAATCCTAAAACTCTAGTTCGCACACTCACTCGCAAAATACATTTATAAAGGTCATGCGTAGAATCATGAATCAAGTGATCAAATTAATTCAAGCATTAAGATCAAATTTTAGGACACAACAACTCAAAAGATTAAACTTTTAAGCACTACTCATCCCTAGATCATCGTTTAGGCATCAATTTCGCAGTTCCATCACATAATCTAGCTATAATAAAATTAGCTACTCATAATAAAATCAAGAACACAAGAAATCATAAATAAATTGGTAAACAACATGATAAAAAGCTAAATAAAATTACCACAAAAAGGTTGAAGCAATCCACCACTCAAATCGTTACTTCGTTATGTTGAAATCACAAAATAAAATAAATAAACTGATGATGTTCTTAAGAATTTTTACAGGAAAATCAAATAGATCTAATCTAATTCTGTGGGAAAAACTATTGCAGAGAAAATATAAAATTATTTTAATAAGCCTGTGAGTAAAAATTTGACCTAAATGACTTGTTTTATAATAAATTGCCGACTTAATATTTCCGTCAATTTTTCCGGAAAAAAATAAATAACGTGCCTCCACCTCTCTTTTTTTCACTTTACTGCATCCCCTCGTGCTTGTCATAGGGTTGGGCCCCTTTCTAGCCAATCCTTGATTTGTTGTTCCGTATTTCTTTCTTCTTCTTCTTTTTTAATAAATATTTTATTTATAATGTCCTCTTCTTCTAATCGAACAGAGAAGGCATTCCCCACTTTGCACCGATCTCGGGATTCCGATAAAGTTGGATAATAAAATTTTTTTCCAAATATTTGAATTTGAGTCTCATGTAATTTTTTCATACGAACTCCGTTTAGGACGATTTTGTAACGTTGTGATCCTCGCCACGCCCTCTATCATGTTATATCTGTAACAAAATAAACCACATACCCAAGAATGACAAATACCAAAAAAACACACATAAATCACCTAAAAATATCGAGATTTTCGACGTAAACTTCTATCGTCTCGTGGTTTGCGCTAAGGTGAAAAGTGTCTATAAACACCACTAAACTACCCCAAAATTACATCAAATCATGCTAAAAATCAGGGGTAAAATGCACACGAAATTATAACAATGTTGACTCTCATCACCTTCCGGCCGTGCCCGAGACCGTGGGGCATGGGCTTGGGCTTGGGGAATCGGGTCTTCATGGGCCTGAGGCAAGTATTAATTTTTTTGGACAAAGTAAGATTGAATTTTGTCATATAAATTAACTATATTCTGATAAGTAATTCGAGCTGAGTAGTAATATGAATTTGATTCGATCTGAGTCAACAATACGAATTCGATTCAACTAAGTCTCTTCATCTGCTAGCTGATAACTTCAGTGCAGAGTCAGTGGAGAGTTCTTCAACCTCTTCATCTGCTAGCTGATAACTTCAATGCAAAGTCAGTGAAGAGTTTCTTCAACTGATGGCAATCAATACACTTCAAAGCTAATGATATTTTCCTTCCCTATAAAAGGATCCTCTACTACAATGGAAAGGACACAAAAAAGAACACAGCAATGCAACACACATCATACTTCTGCATAAATTTTAGTTGAAGAGTTTCTGAAGCACTGTAAAAGTTCGACGTTTGTTCAGAGTTGAAGTACCTCTCTTTGAACAGGTAAACTGTTGTATCCTGGAAGACAATTGCACATCCGTGGGTACATGCCGAAGCAAATTTGTCTTAAGGACAGAGAGTTTCTCGCCTCAGTTTCAGATTATATCCTTAGTGTTTTATTTCATTTCGTTTTTCGTTTATTTCCTTGGACAGAGAGTTTCTCGCCCAAGGATGTTGAATATTCCAGAAGACCCAAAGTTTACTATTCGGTGTAGAAGCCGAGAACTTGAAATTTAACCTTTTTTTTGTATAAACATGCGTTTGTCATCATCCTTAACCAGGTTCCGCAATCGCTAAAAAATCAATCCTGTAAATTTTTATAAGCTTTTTTAAACGAGCCATAGACGGTCTATTGTTAATACCTTGAATATTCCAAAAAAGGATAGAACTCATTGGGAAACATTGTGCTTGGCTTTAATTGAAGAACGGGTTGTGCCTCCCGATGCAAGAGCTGCATAATCTATCTTGTTTTTTCGCCGAGAAACTAAGGTAAATTTACCCGCACCATTTTCCTCTTCATTCAACTGAGTGTTGTTATTATCCCTGTTCAGTCATCCGAGTGATCATTCTCCAGCATGGGTGGTGGTTGCTTCCACTCGGAAATGTATTCTTGAAGTTTCTTGTGAAACACAACTTTCTTTTTATCATATGATTATATATATATATATATATATATATATATATATATATATATATATATATATATATATATATATATATATCGTTATTATTATTATCCCATCAATATGATAATCACACACCTATTCCTTTGAGTTACACCTTCTTATTCTTCGCGATAGACTTGCATTGCCTGCTATTCGCTTGTTCAAACAAAGATGATTTACTGGGAAGCACTCTTCAAAGTATTGAAGAGTGCAAACCAGGTTGTCTCTATCCCTGCTATCTCTTCATTATTTTGTTTCAGATTTATATGCCATGTCACCGCGGTTTGTTACATGAGAACAATTTCACGTTCGTAGAATGGATCATATCTTGGAGTGCCCACATTAGGAGGACGCTTGAACCATCTTTTTGGAAGCACCCTTCAATTTTTTGGAGGGTGCAAACCATGTGTTATCTTACTATTTTTTCAAAGCACTTTGAGCTTCGTACTCATTTCGAGTCTGACCCTTTTTCTTCCATGTATCATATGAGTTTGGAGGCTCCCTTGACACTCATCACTTGAACTATCCATAATCTTGATGGGACGACAATCAACCTTTCTTTCAAGACGGAGGATGCTGATCACAAACAAAATTTCTATTACTATACTTTGCATTCCAATTGTATTTTTAGGGGTCTTTTATTTTTTGGAAGCATAGGGTGCTGTACTCTTTCCTATGTGCAGAATTTTCGCACACCGGGTTCGCCACGCTTAGGTTTTAAGAAGGCCGAGCTATGCTTCGTCTATGTAATTTGGTATAAGAAGAGGGCCAGCATACGGCTTTGTACGAACCTTTTCATTTCTTCCTAATAAAAGGCTTTGTTCATTAAAAAAAATTCTCAGTTAGAAGTCTCAGAAGGTTGCTTGATGTTGCTATCCCCGGTCAGTTAGCTCCTGCTTGGTACTTCTATTGGAATAGGTTGATCCCCTTAAAGGTTAATTTATTCTCTGCAAGGTGTGGTATTGGTAATACCAATGTTTTGTGCTTGTTCTGCCTTTTGTTGGACGAAGATACGGCACATTTGTTACTGAATTGTCCGTTTCGGGTGCTATTCTAGCTTCTTTTGGTGTGGAACTACCTTGCCTTCCGCTACATGCTTGAAAGATCTTATGTGTGTGGATAAATAAAACAGAATAGGAAAAATAAATTGGGTAAGAAAAAACTTTTGTTGATCTTCTTTGCTTGAATACAACGCTGGTACTTCTTGTACATTTATAGTACTTTGCTCTGAAGCTTTTCTTGTACATTTATAGTACTTTGCTCTGAAGCTTTTGGATAACTAAATACTAGTTTTGAAGTAAACATATAAAAAGAGATAAAACACTTTGAAAGAAAGCACATAACTCTAAAGGCTCTTTATCACCTCACACACCTAGCACAATTCCCGTATGCATTCTGTGGTATTTTGTGATAATCTCAACTTTATCTCTTTATGACAGGTCTCTGACTGAATTTCAAACTCTTCTTGCTAATTTATCTTGTACATTTTGGATAGCTCGCCAACTGTTTGATACAATGCCTGACTCAAGCAGGTTTGAACTTATCTTGTTTATTTCACCCGGATGCTTTTGAATTCTTTGATGATTTGATGATAATGCTACTTGTTGCTGGAGTCTTTATACTGCACAACTCTTAATTCTTGCTGCATACGATTCTGACTTTGCATTTGTGTTGTGGACCATGGGGCCTGTACTTGTATTATTTTGGATCAAGTCTAGTAGAGAAGTAACCGATTACTCGGCTTGCAAACATGTCATTCATAGTCATTTCTACTCAAGACAAGAAAGCTCCATTACTAAACCAGGTTTCGGATTGCAAGTGCAGTGAATAAGAATTGGCTGCCTGCTATCTACATAACCGAACCCATGCACCATCGAACTCTCTGGTAATCTGAAGACAAAAGCCGTTTTAGTCACATCAGGAAAGAGTACGGTTGTTCAGTGCAGAGTAAAAACTCAAGGAAAAAAAAAAAACCTCTTATCTTTGGACACTAGCCTAGACTCTCAAATTTAATTACGAAGTGAGTAATTTTTGTTCTTCCCCACGGAAAATCCTTTCTTTTCCTTGATCTCGATCCTTAAGCATTGTACGTGTGAAGTATAGGACTGCCCTCAACATCTCTTGTATATCTTTGTGGTGGTGTACGATGTACATCTAGTTCTTGTGCACTCAATACAACACTAATTTCCTATGGAGCATCCTTGTAGTCATCTTTCGAGTCCCCGTAAATGGATATTTCATCATTGTCCTCATCTTCATCATATTCAGCCTCTTGTCTATCCTTAATCATAAAAGTGGATTTCAATATTCTTGGCCGGCTTAATTAAATTCAAAATTTCTGGCTGATGAGGATATACAGATAATTAACGTTTTATACACCTTAACACAAGGGCCAATATGGTCACAAAACGAGCAGTAATCCGGCCAAGTACCAACAAAGGTTGTTCGGAATGCAAGGGACTCTGGTCGCTTAAACAAGGGGTTTCGGGTTCGAGCCCTTGTGGATCGATGCAGCAAATCTTGTTGGGGGAGGGTCCCCACCTTTGATACCCGACATTACCTCGAATTATTAGTCTCAGACAATTGTTTGGGTATACCTTGCGAAAGCAAATAATCCAGCCAAGTGTCTGCGTGCACCTGCGGCCAAAAAAACCACTATTTGCATCTTTCCCAATCCGGCCCGCGCCAGCGACGGTCTTTGAGGATCCAATCACAACTATTATTCTTTTTTTAAGGAGATTACAAAGATAATCCAACTGCTTTCTTGACCACATTTCCTATTTGTTAATGCATAAAATCAAGAAAGAACACAATCAAAAAATGTCTTTTTATAGCAATTGCATTCATTCTGTTTGTCATGTACAGAATCTGCACATTACAAGTGACTCCAAATGTCAAATTCTCCAAACCCTTTGACAATTTCTCTAAGTACTTCACATTCTGTTCCTGTATAACATCGTTTTCAAATCGTTAATACTTTTTGGTTGGACTGTTCTGTTTTATGTGCATGTATTTTTTTGTTTCCGGCAATTCCATGGCTGACCAACTTAGTGTATATAATTCTCATAACGATTCTCGTCAGTCTCGTTCTGTTTAAGATGAAATCAACTAGTCATTTGTGGCATGAAGTGTCTTTATCAAAAGATGATGAGTTTCTTCATATTGAGAATGAAGAACTCGAAGTAAAATGAAAACAGAAACAGCAAAACAGAAAAAACAGAATGGAGAGAAACTGAACTAACTTTCATTGATTGATTTTCAACTTAATAATTACAATAGATGATCTTAGCTGCTTATATAGAGTATAGTAGCAGCTTTTGGTACAACTTGGAGCAGTTACAATAAATAGAAACTAACTAACTGACCCCTAACTGATTTAACTAACTTCTAACTGATTCTGTGTGTAAGTGTTCGACCATATGCTTGAGAGAGTTTCCAGGATCCAGTTTGCTGTCTTGTATTAACTTCAACACCCCCTCTCAAACTGGATTCTTGGGTTTATAGATGTTGATTATGGGATAGGAATTCAATAGAGTCTGAAATCTGGTGTTGTCTAGTGGTTTAGTAAACAAATCTGCCAACTGCAACTCTGTTGAAACAGGTAGAGGTTTTATGAGTCCTTGTTGATATCTGTCTCTTATGACATGGCAATCTATCTCAATGTGCTTAGTTCTCTCATGAAATACTGGATTCTCAACTATATATAGTGCACTTTTGCTGTCACAAAACATTGGAATAGGTTTGTCTTGCTTAATGTTGAATTCTGACAGCAAGTATGTAAGCCATTGCAACTCACATGATGCCATTGCCATAGCCCTGTACTCAGCTTCTGAAGAACTTCTAGATGCTGTGGTTTGCTTCTTTGTTCTCCAACTTATGAGTGATCCTCCTAGGAATACAGAAAACCCTGTGACAGATCTTCTAGTATCATTACATCTAGCCCAATCTGAATCTACAAAACATTTAAGTTCTAAGTTGCCTTGATGGAAAAAATATGCCTTGTCCAGAGCCTTCTTCAAATATTTTAGTAGTTTATATGCTGCTTGTAGTTGCAGATCAGTTGGTTTGTCAAGAAATTGACTGAGTTGTTGTGTAGCATAAGTAATGTCCGGTCTTGTTAAGCCTAGGTACAGCAACTTTCCAATCAGACTCTGTAGTAGCTATTTGATTTCAGTTATGCAGAATCCTTGCTGTGTAGACTTGTAGAAGCATCCATAGGTATCTGACTAGGTTTACAATCTGAATATCCATATTCTTCAAGTAGCTCCAAACAATATTTCCTTTGAGATAATACAATGCCTTGTTTTGATCTTGCCACTTCTAGCCCTAAGAAATATTTCAATTCACCTAAGTCTTTAATGCCAAATCTGTCATTTAGGAATCCCTTTAGCTGTTTGACTTCTTCCATATTGGGGCTTGTCACCAGAACATCATCAACATAAACTAGGACAGCTATGTAATTATCATCCGATCCTTTTACAAATAGGCTATAGTCCTGTTTGGATTGCCTGAACCCCCTCTCAAGCAAGGCTTGGGTTAGTTTAATATTCCACTGTCTACTTGCCTGTTTAAGGCCATACAAGGATTTGACTAATTTGCAGACATGGCCTGGTTCAGATTTGAAACCTTGAGGGACTTCCATGTAAACTTCCTCTGTGAGATCTCCATGTAAAAAGGCATTGTTTACATCTAGTTGGTGAAGATTCCACCCCTTTGATGCTGCAATGGCAAGCAAAGTTCTGATTGTAGTCAGTTTAGCAACAGGTGAAAAAGTGTCAAGGTAGTCTAGCCCTAATTGCTGAGTGTATCCCTTGGCCACAAGTCCGGCTTTGTATCTTTCTATAGAGCCATCAGAGTGTCTTTTGATCCTATACACCCACTTGCATCCTATAGGATGTTTGTCTTTAGGTAATGGTACAATTTCCCAAGTCTTTGTCTGTTGCAATGCTTTAATCTCTTTGTCCATAGCCTCCTCCATTCGGAATGTTTGACCGCTTCATTATAAGTCTTTGGTTCTGTAAGAACCTGTGTATTAACAACATAGGACTTGTAAGAATTTGATAAATTGTGTAAAGTGTCTACCTTTGCCAAGTTATGTGGTGAGGTGCCAGTGATTATGTTGTGACAAACATAATCCTTTAAATAAGAGGGCTGCCCTCTATTTCCGGATGGCCTGCTGTTACTGATTTCTTGATTATGTGGTAGTGCTTCTACATAGTCAAGGACATCTACATTGTCAATAGGTGCCCGATCAATTATATCATTCACTGGTTCTTGAATGATATCATTGATAGGATCATTCTGACCTTGTGTGTGACTATGAAGATGGTCTGTTTCATTACCAGGTTGAAAAGTACCGGACTCAGAATCGGTGTTATTTGTGTGAGGAGGCAAAGATAGACTAGAATTAGGAATGGCAAACATGTCTTGATCAAAGGAAACAGGTAAGGGTAAATGTTGGATATTACCCGATGCCTTACCATCTTTATAAGGAAATAAATGTTCATGGAAAACAACATCCCTTGCAACAAAAATCATCTTGTGTGCAAGTTTAAAAGATAAAACCCCTTGACATGTGGAACATTACCAAGATATATGGATTTAATTCCCCTTGCTGCAAACTTGTTATTATCATGATGTAAATTGTATGCAAAAGTTAAGCAACCAAAAACTTTAACACTTTCATAAGAAGGTTTAACATTATATAGCATTTCATATGGTGTTTTATTATTAAGTAATGGAGATGGTGTAATGTTTATCAAATTTGCAGCATGTAAAATGAAATAAGACCAATAAACCAGTGGGACATCAGACTGGAATCTTAAACTCCTTGCAACATTTAGGATATGTTGATGTTTCCTTTCAACAACTCCATTCTATTGGGGAGTTTTAATGACTGAAGTCCGATGTATAATGCCCTTTTCTGCATAAAATTCAGGAAGATCAAACTCTAATCCATTATCAGTTCTCAGACACTTTACTGATTTATCAAATTGAGTTTGAATCAACAAACAAAACTGTTTTACAAGATTTCTAACTTCTCCTTTTGACTTCAACATATGAATCCAACAAAACCTACTAAAATCATCCACAATAGTAAGGAAAAACCTATGTCCATGAACACCAACAATTCTATAAGGACCCCAAATATCCATATGTACCAGATCAAAACAAGACTTGGATAGAGAGTGGCTTAATGGAAAACTAAGTCTAGACTGTTTAGCTAAAGGACATATATCACAAATCAGTCCATCGGGCACTTGAATGTGAGCATTGTCCTTCTTTAAGACTTTCAATCTTTGGTCCGAAGCATGACCAAGTCTGTAATGCCACAGAAGGCTTGATTGCAGGTAGTCTCCACATTATTAGTCTTCACATTATTCACAACAGGAAAATCATAACAAGTACTGTCAACCTTTAAAATGTATAGCCCTTTTACAAGATTAGCTGAACCAATCCTCTTGAGTGTTATTAAATCCTGTATGACACAAGAATCCATAAAGAATTTCACATTATATGCCCTAGATCTAATGAGCTTGCCGATAGACATCAAATTACAGTGAAAATCAGGAACACAAAGCACATTATCTAGCATTAGGTCATGATTAACTTTAACTTGTCCAATATGAGTGATATTGATGTCTTTACCATTTGGTAAACTCACAAACCGATTAGCAACAGATCTACAACTACTGAATAAAGCTTTATCAAATATGATATGGTCTGTTGCACCACTATCCACTATCCAGTCTAAACAAGTAAAGGCTCTAGACAAACCTGCATCCATTGGACCAAAGTTGGAAGCAAGAACAGCTGAATTCACTGAATTGAAACCAGAACTGAAACCAGCATCACTATTATCAAGATTTGAAGAATTAGCCACAGAGCCTGCCCTTAGGATGTTCAGAATTTGCTGATACTGTTCTTGTGTAACAGGAGCCTTGGCATCCATTGTTGAATCTTGATCAATGTGATCTTGAACACTATCTGAATTAACATTGTTTACTGAAGCAAATCTACCTCTGCCTCTTCCTCTAAAGTTTGGAGGAAATCCATGCTTCTTGTAACATCTGTCAACCGTATGCCCTTGCATACCACAGTGAGTACACTGAGGTTTTTGATTTCCATTGTTGTAAGTCTTCCTAAAATTTCCATTTGAAGGCCTGAAATTGCCATTGGAAGACTGGTTCTGAGTAAACATAGCACCCTTGTCAAAACCTCCAGTAGAAGTACTTCCAAGATTTGTAACAGCACTGGCGGAAGAGCCTGAATTCCCATAATGTTGCTGTCTTTCTTGTTTCAAAGCCATTGAGAAAACACTCTTAACTGTTGGAAATGGTGAAATCAAGAAAACCTGAGACTTCATAGTTGAAAAACTGTCATTTAGACCTTTCAAGAATCTAATAACATGATGTCTTTCATTGTGTTCTTGGTACCATTTCTGGCCACAATTACATGTAGGAGGAGGAGTTAGAGACACTAATTGATCCCACAAAATCTTGAGCCTTGAAAAATACTCTGAAACCGAAAGATCTCCTTGCTTCATGCTTTGAATCTCATCCATTAAATCTGACAATCTG
This sequence comes from Gentiana dahurica var. dahurica, assembly GCA_024500145.1. Classification (NCBI taxonomy): domain Eukaryota; kingdom Viridiplantae; phylum Streptophyta; class Magnoliopsida; order Gentianales; family Gentianaceae; genus Gentiana; species Gentiana dahurica. The sequence goes on along the minus strand of CM044905.1, from coordinate 94,351,992 downwards.
TCAGTATCTCCACCACCAAATCTATCTGCAAGATCTTCCCAGATTTCTTGCGCTGTTGCATAATTCATCACACTTTGAGCAATATTCTTTGATACAGCATTTCCTAACCAGGCCTTGACCATACTGTTGTTCTGCTTCCATAAAGCCAAATGCGCATCACCAACTGGGGGCATGGGAACAGAACCATCAATGAATCCAAGCTTGTTCTTGGATGAAAGAGCATTCAACATTGCAGTTTTCCAACTGTGATAATTGGATTCATCAAGAACAGGCTGAACCAAAATGAACGCTGGACTTTCTCCAGGATGAAGAATCAAATCGGCAGGAACAGCAACAAGATTATTTTGATTAGCCATAATAGCAAACCAGCAAGAATTCGAAAAATATGAAAACCAGAGAAAACAAACACAACGATTCTGATCAAATGATCAATCAACAAATCAAAAACAGAAACAGGATGCGGAAGCAATCATCGCTCTGCTACCATGATGAGTTTCTTCATATTGAGAATGAAGAACTCGAAGTAAAATGAAAACAGAAACAGCAAAACAGAAAAAACAGAATGGAGAGAAACTGAACTAACTTTCATTGATTGATTTTCAACTTAATAATTACAATAGATGATCTTAGCTGCTTATATAGAGTATAGTAGCAGCTTTTGGTACAACTTGGAGCAGTTACAATAAATAGAAACTAACTAACTGACCCCTAACTGATTTAACTAACTTCTAACTGATTCTGTGTGTAAGTGTTCGACCATATGCTTGAGAGAGTTTCCAGGATCCAGTTTGCTGTCTTGTATTAACTTCAACAAAAGATTTCCGGGCCATATGGAAATGGAATTCGACGAAAGCTGTAACAGTTTCGGTTTTTGTATCTTTGTTGATACTTACCTTGTTTAGAATACTAACAGGCCCTCCATTTGATGATCTCTGGTTCAAGATTTTACAGGAGCAACAACCTATACAAGGTATGTGTTTGTTTTTTTTACATTGTTCTTAATATAGTTTTATGATCAGTTATATTGTGATGTAATTTGTTGAACACTGCAGAGAAGATACATGACAAGCTTATAGGAGGGCTTCTATTAGCAGGACTAGATGAAAGTTCATGTGAAAGCAGATATCAATCGAACTTATACCGTAGACCGCGAGGATTTCGCCCGCCTTCTTCTTATTTAAATTCAAAGTTAAGAAAATATGAAGCACTTCAGAAACAATGTGGTCCTAACACTGAGCCGTACAATAAGGCGGTGGAAGATATCAAAGCCGGTAGAGAAGTTACCGGTTCTTCGGCTTGCAGATATGTCGTTTATATTCCTATTAAAGGGTTGGGTAATAGAATGCTTACATTAGGAGCCACTTTTTTATACGCACTCGTTACGAATCGAGTCATGTTTATAGGCGATGGAGGTGATATGACGGATCTTTTTTGTGAGCCGTTTCCGGAGGTTTCTTGGAAGCTTCCGTCGGATTTCCCGCTTAGTAGAATCCGGAATTCGAGGCCTTTTGCTCCTTATAATAGGTATGGTGATTTGCTGCAAAATGGCACCTTTGGAAATTCAAGTGTGCCTTCATTTGTGTACTTTTACCTCGGGTATGGGTATGATAACGACGAAAAGAATTTCTTCTGTGATCATGATCAAGAACTTCTTCAACAAGTTCCTTGGATTGTATTAAGAAGCGATCTCTACTTTTTGCCGTCCCTTTTCTTGGTCCCATCTTTTCAGGAAGAACTTAACAATCTTTTTCCAGAAAAAGAAACAGTTTTCCACCATTTAAGCAGGTATCTTTTCCATCCGTCAAACTCCGTATGGGGGCTTATTACAAGGTACTATGATGCATACTTAGCCAATGCTGACGAAATTTTAGGCATCCAAATAAGAGTCTATAAAGGCGGCGGGGCAAGGAAAGCTCCATTACCAAACCAGGTTATGGAATGTGCAGTAAATGAGAACTGGCTCCCAGATATTAACATAACCGAACCCATCATAAAAAAAAAATCAAACAACCCGAAGAAAAAAGCGGTTTTAGTCACGTCGTTATCGGCTAATCACTCTGAATACTTAAAGAAGATGTATTGGCAATACGCAACAGTCACGGGCGAAGCGATCCCGGTTCACCAAACGTGTCATGACGAATACCAAAGAAGCCAGAATCAAATGCACGATACGAAAGCATTAGCAGATATTTATCTGTTGAGCTTGTCTGATAAGCTGATGATAAGCGGGTATTCAACATTCGGTTATGCTGCACAAAGTCTAGGCGGTTTGCGTCCATGGATACTAAACATGCCTCATGGTGAAGTAATCCCGAATCCACCATGCGAGAAAACCTTATCGATGGAGCCGTGCTACCATTATGCTCCTTCTTTTTATGATTGTCCAAATACTTCAAAGTTTAAGACAGCTTTTCATGTACCTTATGTCCAGTATTGTGAAGACTTTCGCTCTGGTTTGAAGCTTTTTGATGAACCTTAAGATAATCTAGGAATGAAATATATATATATATATTCGATGCAATGCCGATTTCATACATTCAATATGTTAAGGTTTTGCTTAAAAATCAAATCTACGACTTGAGGGTTCTATTTTTGTATCAAATTAAAAGGTCTTTGGGAATTATTTGAAAATTAAAAAAAATTAAGATGACTTTTTTGTGTGTGTGAATTCAAAGTGAAAATGAGCAATCCTTTTGAATGAATTTATGAGTAGATTACTTCACTGCCAAGTCTGCCAATATGTTGAAAATTGACAAGTTCTAAAAAAGGATAACCTCTCTGGTTCTTTAGACAATACGCAAAATCATCTTGTGAATCAGCTTAATAGGGGCCTTATCCGAAGATGGAATTTGGAAGTTCATTGTCTAGGTGTTGGTACATTCTTCGCCTGTATGGAGGCCGTTTGGTCAGCTCGATGGAGTCAGTTGTTGTTGAGTCTGGTAGTCGGTTGTGTGAAGACAACAAAGTGATCATCTGCAGCATCTGCTGCTCTGTTGAGCCGAGTTGGTTCTCAGCTTTACATTGTGAGCATGTCTACATCGATTCTGTCTATAATTAGGGTTACTTTTGAGGCATTTAAGGTATTGTCTGGTTTTTACAGTTATGGTGGTTAGGGTTTGATTCTCAAGACCTATAAATACCGTTGTAACTGTAACATATGTGTAACTTTCAGTGAATAATAAAATATCCTCGTCTGGGGTAGTCCAGAACCGTCCCTTGGGCCAGGCAACTAGGCAATGGCTTAGGGCCTACCGAAAATCTGATATTTTAAGGGCCCACTTAAAAAATAATTCAGTAGTGTTATAGAACTAGAAGCTTATGTTTCAGTCCAGTAACAATTTTTTTAAGTAATAAAAAAAAACATTTTTCTTCATAAAGAAATCAAAGGACTTTCACATTTGTAAACTGACTTTGCCAAAAACATTTCTTTTGTATTGTTTATAACATTATTAGTTGCCTTTACATGTTTTTTTAGATACATGTTTCATTTTAGTCTTAAAAAAATTTATTCGACAAAAGAAAAAGCACAAATTAGTCAAGGAGATAAATGTATTTGGCTTAGGGCCTTCGAATTCATAGGGACGGTCTTGGAGTAGTCGAAACATTTAGTAAACCACGTTAAATCAGTGTTTTTTTTTTTTGTCGGTTGAATCTCTTGTATTTTTTCAGCTTCTTGCTATCTTTTTGAATAATATTAATTTTGCGTTAAAATAAAATGATAACCTAGATTATATATAATTAGGTATTTATGATATAATCAAAAAAAAATCATCAATTATAAAGAAAAAATATGACTTAATGGGTAAAAAAAACCCATCTCATTTTTATACTTATCTATTCCTTTATCAATTCTTGTCAATTTAGCCACCTCCTCCATGGACACACCCTTCTAATCAAACCGGCCACCATCAACCACTCCGACACCTCCTTTCAAGGCCGATACCGGTCGGCCCTCGTCTACCTATAATTTTGTCACCTAAACCTACTTAGTTAGCTCAGCTTTGTTGTGGAATAGTTCTAAAAAAAAAAAACAACAAAAAAAGAAAAAAGAGAAGTTGAGTGGACAATTTCATATTATAATATGAACAATTATCCGCATTATATTCATATTATAGTAAGAACAATTTCAGACATCGTCACTCTCAAGCCTCAAAGTGATTACAAAGATATTCCACTTGCTTTCTTGTACACAATTCCAAGAGGTTAATGGAGAAAGGAAACTTGAAGAAATATACCCGAAAAGAAAATATTTGAAAAAATATGCGAAAATTAAACGTTTGGAAAATATGCCTGCTTCCGACGCACGAGGGCTGCACGCGCGCTGCATGAGGCACGTAGGAATAATTCGCTACGCATGCGTGACGCACGCGCGCCGCATGTGTCGAGGCATATTTATTCCAAACATTTACTCTTTAGGCATAGTTCTTCAAGTTTCCCATGGAGAAAATCAATTAAAAGCGAAATTTGTCTTTTGATAGCATGCATTCATTCTGTTTGTCATATATACATACAGAATCTGAAGTCACTTCATCGCGTCGATCTCCACATGTCAAAAAGTAGAGCTTTGACGGTTTCTGAAACTATTTCTCATTATATATATAACATCGTTTTCAAATCGTTAATATTTTTGACATTTCCGGCACTGACAGTGTTTTATTTGCTCGTCTTTTTCTATTTCCGGCGCTTCTTTGGATGTACGTAAACACTTGTCTTCATATATAAAAATAAAGTATTGCATATAATTCATAATGCATAGCTGTTCTGTTTCTTTCTAATTCTTCTGAAATGAAAACAATTAATAACCAAGTAGTGGTGCAAGAAGAGCCCTTAACAAGAGATCTCGGGGCAACATCATGGAACTGGAATTGGACGAAGACGAAGGGTGTGGCAATTTCGGTGTTCCTATCTTATTTGATATTTAGCTTGCTCATTGTACCAAGAGGCCCTTCAAGTTTTGGTTTCTGGTTCGAGATGTCCCAAAAGGAACTACCTCTACAAGGTAAGTTTTTATTTATTTTAAATGTGTAGTTCAGATCATTTGATTACGTAAAAGATAAACAATTGACGATCAATGGATTGATTGTTTCGAGAAGTTCTTCCCCGGATTTTGTATTTTTTCTTCCTAAGACGGTTAAAAGAGCCAAAGATCTTCATCTTGCTTGGTTCGTAGGTAGTGGAGGAGGGTGTGTTTTTTTTTTTTTTTTTCTGGTTGGGATTTGCTTCGACGATTAAGCTCTTGTTTAATGTTTCAATGAAAGTGGCCAGTTTATTTATATACTCCCTCTGTCCCAATTTGTTTGGGACATATTTCTTTTATGGATGTTCCAAAATAAGTTTCATTACTAATGTTTAGATTTAAAGTTGTTTTTTAAATGTCTAAAATGCCCACATATCAACATTATTGAAAAATGTAAAGACAATATAATAGGGGTGTAATTGTAAAATAGTCATGTATTTAATGACTAGACAAGGTAATAAATGATATTTCCTTAAATTTCAAGAGTTCCAAACAAATTGTGACGGAGGGAGTATACATATAATAGCGTCGGAAGTCATGCATTGTATGTTATTATAAAGATTGGACAGTGCATTTTATGTTATTGATCATTATTTAAAGTTAGTATAGATATAATAGCGTCCGAAATATATGAGGCAGTTGCCAAAAACACATTTATTAAAAATGTGATTTAATACTATGACTTTAAGGATACAATGACAAAAAAATCTCTGTGTACAATTAATGGAGTCTTCTTTTTAACTTCTTACCTAGTATTAAATAAGGTTAAAGTAGGAAAAGCCACAATCGGGCCTTCCACGGAGCTCTTTCCCTATCGACAGAATTCGATGCGGAATTGCAGCACTCAGAACATAAAGATAGAAATAGGAATCGCCCCAGGCAGCTTTCGCAATTAGCAATAAATGTTGCTTTAGAAAATGTTCTGCATCAGTTATTTTGGAACAAAACTTTTTGACAACACATCAGTTATTTTGAAACGGAGGGAGTATAATCATGTTGTATGACCATTTCTTGTGTCATTAATTTATACTGTTGGTTTCTTTTATGATGCTCCAAAACTTATTTGAACATTCCTATATATTCAGCTGCAACCGGTGAGAGGGTACATGACAAGCTGATAGGAGGACTTCTACTACCAGGATTGGATGAAAGCTCGTGTGAAAGCAGATATCGATCCAATTTCTACCGTAGACCACGACCGTTTGACCCGCCTTCTTCTTATCTTGTTTCGAAATTGAGAAACTATGAAGCGCTTCAGAAACAATGTGGTCCTAACACTGAGCCTTACAACAAAACTGTGGAAGACATCAAGTCTGGTCGAGAAGTTACAGATTCGTCGGCTTGTAAATATGTCATTTATAATCCAATTAAGGGCTTGGGGAATAGAATGCTTACGGTAGGTGCCACGTTTCTCTACGCTCTCCTGACAAATCGAGTCATGTTTCTTGGTGATGGAGGTGACATGGAAGATCTTTTTTGTGAGCCGTTTCCAGAGGTTTCTTGGTGGCTTCCCTCTGATTTCCCGGTCGGTAATATCAGAACTTTCAGTCCTTTTTTCCCGTATAATAGATATGGGAATTCGCTGGAAAACGGAACATTTAAAAATTCAAGTGTGCCCTCATTTGTGTACTTTTACTTGGGATATGGGTATAATAAGTATGAAAAGAATTTCTTCTGTGATCATGATCAAGAAATTCTTCAACAGGTTCCATGGATTGTATTACGAAGCGATCTCTACTTTTTGCCGTCCCTTTTCTTGGTCCCGTCTTTTCAGGAAGAACTTAACAATCTTTTTCCAGAAAAAGAAACAGTTTTCCATCATCTGGGCAGGTATCTTTTCCATCCGTCAAACTCGGTATGGGGGCTTATTACAAGGTACTATGATGCATACTTAGCCAAAGCTGATGAAATTATAGGCATCCAAATAAGAGTCGGACCATATAAAGCTCCGTTAGTAAACCAGACTTTGGCTTGTGCAGTAAAAGAGAATCTATTGCCGGATGTTAACCGAACAGAAGCCATCATCAAACAATCTAATAGTACTAATCAAAAGACAAAAGTAGTTTTAGTCGCATCATTATCAGCTAAACACTCGGAAAATTTCAAGAATTTGTTTTGGCAATATGCAACAGTTACTGGAGAAGCGATCGCCATTCACCAGCCAAGTCATGAAGAATACGAAAGATTCCAAAATCGAAGTCACGATATAAAAGCATTGGCAGAAGTGTATCTTTTGAGCTTTTCTGATAAGTTGATGACAACTGCGAAATCAACTTTTGGTTATGCTGCACAAAGTTTAGGTGGTTTACATCCATGGATACTTCACATCCCTAATGGTAAACGAGTCCCTAATCCACCTTGCAAGAAAACCCTATCGATGGAGCCTTGCTACCATTTTGCTCCTGCTTTTTATGCTTGTAGAAATGCTTCGCGGATTAACACTACTGCTTTTCATGTACCACATGTCCAGCATTGTGAAGACTTTAGCTCCGGTCTGAAGCTTTTTGATTAACCTTAATTTCTAGGAATGAAAAGTTAGATGTGAACTGTCATTTTCATACGTTCGGTGTGTTAATGCTTTGGAGAAAAATGTAAGAGAATACTAACAACGGAAAATTCTGATGTAGTGACTCTCTACTAAAACGGACCGTCGGATGACTGCTATATATAGAAAAAGACAAAACTATTTTATTTGTTTGTATACGTGTCAGTCATCCAACATATTTGTGCCAACATTTTCGTCAAACATTTGAATTTTCAATAGAGCAAGAAATCAACTTTAAAACGGTTGATTATCACAAATAACAGTCTATTAATCGATATGATACACAACAAAAGGTTTGATAGGGTGTCCTAAAAATAAAAATAAAAAAAAAAATCAAACTAACTTACTAATATTGAATTTTCCTCTGTTTCTCATGTGTTCTTCTTCTGTATTTTTTTTTATTTATTTACGAAACAATAATTTAATTTAATTTATTAACTCCAAAGAAAATCCAGGCCTTGTAATCCAGCAAAAGCAGATGGTCCCTCTTCATCTTGAAATGATATTCTTCCCTTTTCAAGATTTAACAAAACTGATGATATTTGTGAGCCACTGAATCCAGTCTCTGTTTTCAAACTCTGCTTCATGTTTTGTCCAAAATTCAAACTTTCAAAAATCCCTTGATCTTGCTTTAAATTTGAGCCTTGAAATTGATTGTTTGATTGAAATGGAGCCCAAGAAAATCCCTTTGAGGCAGCAGCAGAAGATGCAGGGCTGTTGAAACAAGAATTGAGCAAATCTTTCCGGGTATTCGGAGCATTATTCGTTGTGCTGGAGAAGCAGTGCACGTGATCGGGTTCGGATCCGTATTCGGGTTCGGGTTTGGATTTTGTTGAGTCCATTAATGGTGGAAGTGGAATGGAAGAAGAAATCTGCAGATCATTTTTTCCAGCAGCCTTTTGAAATACCCTTGCAATCACCCACTCATTCTGCAATATAATACCACCAATCACAATACAATTTAAATTATCTTAAATATTAACATTTTATTTGACCAAATTAATGATTTCTTTAATAACAAAACTATTATATTCATATTTATTTTAAAGAAGGTAGAGGGCGGTGAGGGATTGAGGTGATTTTTTAAATAGGATGACAAGGGATTGGGACATCTGATCGGTGTCCCTCCACTTATTGTACTTTATACGGGAAACTATGCCCGCCCCAAAGTTTTAAGGAAAAGCTCATTATGAAAAATATGTTTTTGATGATTTTTTATTTTAAACCGTTTTCGAATAGTCACTCTTAAGAATCGGATTTTGTGTTGAAAAATAAAATAATTTATCGAAAAATTTATATCAATTTCAAATTAGTTTAATGTGAATAGAAAACTTGTTCTTTTGATTCCCCCTCCATACATTTTGATTTTCCGATTTCATACGAATATAAGTATCACAACACAATAAATTTGATTTTTCGACGCAAATAATTCACTTTCGAAAAATACATTTGTCTAAAAATTGAATATTACTAAAAAAAAACATCATTTTAAAAGTGTTGTTGTCAACATATTTTTTCTAAAAAAATAAGGGGCGCCGACCACCCATTGTACCCGTGCATCTTTTTACATGTGCAACACAGTGAAACCGACTTTGTGAAAAGTCATTCTGGAGCCAGGGGCCGACTTTCTATATGTGCATTGTGAGAACCGACTTTGAGTCCTGGAGCCAAAAACCGACTTCTCGTAGGCTCTAGAGCAAGGTTCCACAACTCACATATGGAAAGTCGGTTCTTGGCTACAGAACGAACCTTCACAGGGTTGGTTCTACTATTGTGTACAGGTAGAGTGGTGCACGAGTAGAATAAGTGTAGTACAACGAGATCGAACAAGAGGTAAAGAAAGAAAGTTTTTTTTTTTACCTTAGCATATTTAGGAAGGTTTTGAAGGGATGATTTGCCTTCTAATCTATATTCTTTAGTGACCCAATTTGTTTTCTCCCCTTTTGGTGCCCTACCCTTATAAAAAACCAATGTCTTCTTCATTCCCACAAGTGATTTTTCTCTGTATATTTCTTTATCTTTTCCTGTGGCTTTCCAATACCCTGCTGCTGTTGCCCTGTTTGTCCTTATCCCTGTAGGATACTTCTTATCTCTCACACAGAAAAAATACCATTCTTTTTCTCCCATTTTTGCTATCCCTTCACAAAATCAAACAATAATAATAATAATTAATTATCACTACTAAGACTAGAGCATTTATATCAGTAGCGAACCCATGAATTCGTCCTAGTAAGGACACCGAAGCAAAAATGATAATCCACGGGACACACACACACACTAACACTTTTTTTTTTGCATTTTCTAAATGTATACGACGTCGTTTTAATATTAAACTATAGATTATGGGCTATTATGCAAAAATAAACATTATTGGAAAAAAAAAAAAGGTGTCACGATTTTTCCAATTCTATCATCAATAATTCATTTTGGCACTTTTTCCCTCGTCTATGTATTTTTCTCAACATTTTTAGTTCAAAAGGTCATGCATCAAAAATCGAAAATCTGAGTTGATTGTATGAAAACATGACAAGTGACAAAAATGGACTTTACAGAAGAAAAAAAAAAAAAAAAAACTGTCGAGATAAATACGTAAATTGTGAAACAAAGGAGATCAAAAAAAAGACAACCGGAATGAAGACAAAAATTTAGGTGAAATTGCTAAAAATGACAAGTGGAATGAAAATTGGTGAAAAAATACAAAAGTCATTTAAAATGACGAAATTACCTTCGTCAAATTTAACGAATTCAATTCCACTGTCAAGCCAATCCACTAAAACATTTTAATATCGAACAAATCCACTACTAAACAAATTCACTAAAACAAAAGCAAAAACAAAAAACATAAGAGGGGCATAATCGTCCAGTGGAATGATAATTTGTCATTTTTCATCATTTTCTAATTCCACTGGACTAAATACTCATTTCCACTTGAAATTTGTCTTTTTTAATATTTGTCTAATCAAAAAATGCATATATCCCCGTATAAAAATGCATTTTTTTACACCGCGCATTTTTCATTTATAAAAAAATAAAAATAATAAAAATAAAAAAACACTCACAATCACAAACCATTTTATTCACATCACTTTGCTAGTTCGAATAAAACAGTTATTTATTGAAAACTTTACTTACAAGGCAAATCCCAAGGTTCAACTCGATTCATATCAACTTCACCAATAGCTTTTGCAGAGAAATTGAAATCAACAACTTTATTCGACAAATAATGAGTAATCAATTCTTCATCCGTCGGATGAAACCGAAAACCCGGAGGTAACTCCATCTGATCATCATCCTGATCACCAAGAAATCCTGCATAATTAATTTCCATCTTCACAAAAAACAATTTTATTTTTCAAATGATTTTGAATTCAAGAAAATTGCATCTGACTTAAATAAAAGCAACTTTATAGAAAAAGAAATCAGAATAAAACTAAAGGTATGGGGGAAGAAGATGATAAGAGTTGAAAGAGAGCAAGATAAACGTTGATAGAACAACAGTGAGTGAGGTGTGCAAGAAGTTAATAAATAAATAAATACCAATTTGTTTGAGGAAGTTAGAAACGTGTGCTCTAAGGAACTTTGATTTTTATTTTATTAATGATATTTTCCCTTTTAAGATTTTGTCTGAGTTCATACCATTCTAACAAAAACATTAAAAGATGATGTAACTAGTTCAGTTTTTTTTTATTGTAATACTAGTGAATGTGAGCCGTGCAAGGCACAGCGAGCCCAACATAAATCGTTACCAACGATTATACCTAATAATAGATCCCAACATAAACTTAACCCGCCGCGTGTTTTACTCATTTTCTATATAGCATTTCTATTTCTTATCATTAATAAATACGTCATTAATCTCGTGTTCATTCATTTGGTGGAAAAAAAAAAACCACGTGTCAAACGGTATAAAGAATATAAAAATTGATTTGGTATTCGAACGTCAATTTTTGTGACGCTCGTACTGCAAACGGCCGTCGATTCAACCGACGTTATGTTGTTCAAAATAATAAAAACATTTAATGTAGTGTCAAGGGTGATTTATAATCCGTCGGTCTTACCTTTTTTTTCCATTTTCTGCACAAACTACTACGGTACAAGTTTGATAAAAAAACACAAAGGTTAAAAACAAAAAAAGACATGTGTCGGCCATGGAGGGTGGCCATGTGGCCCCCTGAGGGCACAGGAAAATGTGTTTCACTCATTATTATGCTTGAAAAAGTATTTCACTCATTTTCTATACAACATTTCTATTTCTTATCATTAATGAATACGTCATTGATCTCGTCTTCATTCATTTGGTGGGAAAAAAAACCATGTGTCAGACGGTCAGAATAATAGAAAAATTTTGGTATTCCAATGTCAATTTTGGTTATGCTCGTATTGCAAACGGCCGTCGGTTCCAACATCAAACAGTCTGAAGAATATAAAAAGTGATTTTTTATTCCAACGTCAATTTTAGTGACGCTCGTATTGCAAACGAACGTCGGTGGAACCGACGTTATATTGTTCAAAATAATAAAAACATTTAATGTGGTGTGAAAAGTGATTTATAATCCGTCGGTCTTGCCTTTTTTTTTCTTCCTTTTCTTCACAAATTACTAACGGTAACGTTTGATAAAAAAACAAAAAAAATCTAATAAAAAAAATTAAAAAATGCCATGTGTCAAGCCAAAAGGGTGGTCAAGTGGCCAATTGAAACATTTAATGTGGTGTGAAAAGTGATTTATAATCCGTCGATCTTGCCTTTATCTTTCATTTTCTTCACAAACTACTAACGGTACACGTTTGATTAAAAAAATAAAAAAGTATAAAATTAAAAATAAAATGTCACGTGTCAAGCCAAGAGGGTGGCCACGTGGCCAATTGTGGGCAAACCCTCTTGGCTTCTTATAGATTCTTCAAAAACTATTAACGGTACACGTTTGATAAAAATAAAAAAAAGTACAAAAATAAAAATGTAACGTCTCAAGCCAAGAGGGTGGCCATGTGGCCAATTGTGGGCAAACTCTCTTGGCTTCTTATAGATTTTTCACAAACTATTAACGGTACACGTTTTATAAGAAAAAAAAATAAAAATAAAAATATCGCGTATCAAGCCAAGAGGGTGGCCACGTGGCCAATTGTGGCAAACCCTCTTGGCTTCTTATATATATATATATATAAGATAAGAAATAAATTTGCATATTTAAATAATACTAGTATGCTATTTAATTGTAGCCTCCAGGGCCCAGCATGTAATGGAGGTCCACGGACCCCCTCAAATTTTCGGACGTAATACACACTTCTAATAATAGTAAAATTGTGTATATATATTATTTTTGACAATATCTATTTAAATTATCAATTTAGTTTAACTTGTTAGAAACTTTATTATTTATCCTAAGGTGATGGGTTCGAATTCTGGAAGTTGACTCTTTATAAACCCACACTTGAGGGGGCTGTTAAAGTGTGACACATTGGGCATTTGTGATTGTCCACATATCATATTAAGAAATATACTTCCCTCATCTCATAACATAGGTTTTGAGGATAATGTCTCACCTCTTATATTGATTTTGGCTTATGTTTTCCACGGACACCGCATGTGCAAGGCACAATGGAAACATCTTGGCCCTGAGCTGACAGATGTTGCTCAAGCAATGCATCAGATGGAGACAACCAAAAGCTGCTACGCAATCGTCATTGTGACGTCCCGTTCTCGAACACCGAGTCATTATCCGGTAAGAACGTCCGGCACACATATTTTTTTAAGAAAATAAATATATACCTAAGCCTCGTGTGACATCATTATCAGAGTAAAGTGGAAATAAATGATAAGAATGACTCTGGAATGTCAAAAGACGACAACGGATCAACCATTTAGAAATAATGTCTAAGGAAAACCAAAGGACAACAACAGAATGTAAATTTTGTTTACCACTATTACAAATCCCAACGTGAAATAAAAGAAACTTCATACACCGGTTGTATTGTAAAAAATATTCATGCAATATGTGAGTACTATTGACGAGGGTGAAGTCAGCACCCTACACATGAAACTCATCAAGCCTCATAAGGACGCATCAACATATGGGTCGGTCTTGTGTCACTTCTGCTTTTAGCCTATCAAAAAACAAGTATAGACTCAAGCACAGTATATCTCTAGAATGGCGCAGGTCATCATTGGTCTTTCACAGCCGACATGGGCCCAACTCGATACCGGGCCTCTATCAGCAAGACTTGTTTTCAACATGGTGTAGGCCGCCTGTATATCAGTCAACCTACATGGTGCAAGTCGTCATGTTCCTTATATCTGACATGACACAGATCGTCATTTGTCAATTATAGCCGGCGTGGCGCAGGTTATCCACAGTCCTTTATATTCGACGGGACGCAGGTCGTCGTCAATCTCAGACAACAATTAAGTACACTCCACTAAATGAAAGTTATGGCACTATTCCACATTCTACACTGCTCCATGATAATTGCTTCATTAAGCCAATAGATGCTTTGTGACGGCCTCATAATTGCCTCCAAACCTGTGTTCAATGGCTTTACTGCGCAATAACCACCATCCCACGATGGGACGCGATATAAAGAGGTCATTCTCCTCATTTACAATATACACATTATATACAATATATTCAGGCAAATTATACACATACTTTTATATTCTTCACTCACTATGTCTAAAGAAATTTCTCTATCATTATACTGACTTGAGCGTCGAGGTGTCCCTCCAGAGGCAATATCTAGGACTCCTAGTGCCTTGTTTGTTTTGCAGACACACTCAAATGGCTCATTGGATCGTCATTCAAAATCGCAATTACCCGATTAAACACTTAATTTATACCCGAACGATATCCGGTATAAATTTGTCAACAAATGAATTGTTCATATTCAATATTCAAATGTATACATCACAAAACAATTTATCATTATTTAAGACTTCAATGATGCCTTCATGGTTGTTTCAACTGCATACCAATATTGCATCTATAACGTAATTGAATAAGTAACTAAAGTATGCTTTGAATATGAAATATTCCAACTTAACATTATCAACGGCAAAAAAAGAATATGCATGTATTCCAACTTAATCAGTTTGGCCCTAGATCGAGCTTTTTAGGTGTAAACATTGAATCTGACCTTCCAAGATCGTATATGTTCAAATATCAAGAATCTAAAAAAATATGAAAATGAAAGCGTGTTTGAATCCGTAGCGTTGTAGATTTCCTCTTGAATTACAGGATCCGGTATTTTAGATCTGCACGTTTTCCGGTAACTTTTCAGATAACCCTTTGAAAATTTTTCATACTTTTATCTGATGACGAAAGAGACAGAATAGAATGGAACTTATAGCACTTGCATCAAATACTCTAAATTAATACTTACAGTATTAAATACGGGTTTTTCTAGTTTACGGAATACCTATTCATGATTAAATGCATCGGATTCTCTATTTTACAAAATACAGTAAATATAAAAGAAAATTTAAAGAATCGTATAACTACTATGTGAAATTTTAGGTTGGTCCAGATGCAAGTTTTGGACCACCAAATCAGCACTTTCAAAGGGATACATTGGTGGAATGTTTTTACAGGTAGGGGCCCATTTTAGAATGTTGGATTCCTATTAGTTTTGGTACACCAACTAGGATTTGCACTAGGACTGTTAAGGGTGATTTTATACGTTTTATAAGGATATATTTTATGTCAATTTCCCCCATATCTGGATGTTTTTCATAGAAATCGAGCTTTATATTGAAGTATTGAGCAAGTGATGTTTTTAATGGGTTAGTTGCAAAATTGTATGATTTATGTGTAAAATTGATGGTTTTATATTGATTTGGAAGATACTACATTTTGCAATGTGTTTGATTGTTTGTAGATACATATTTCGGCCAGAAGAGGATTAGAAGATGAGTTAATTAAAGATTTATATGAAAGGGAAAGAGATAAAATTGGAATTTGATAAAGGATAAAGAAGGAAGATGAAGATAAGAGATAAAGATGAAGCAAAATAGATTTTAGAGCATTTTGGACGTGCGTTCAAGGCCCGTCCAGAGTGGACGGGCGTCTGAAGAATGAACGGGCGTCCAGAAGAAGAAAATCAGTACAGAGTCTTTACAAATTTGATGAACTGGCGTCCAGACCTTTCGAACGAGCGTCCAAGAGATAAAAATCGATTCAGAGAGTTCAGCAGATTCCTGGACGGGCGTTCACCAGACTAAAAAGGCGTCCAGATAACCGACTTAGAGCAGCCGACTTTATTTTCTATAAATACCAGCGCTATTTTCAACCCTAGGACAGATATTATTACACAGCCGCATACACAGAAAACCCTAAATTCGAGCCAAGTAACCTCGGCCGGCTGAGCCTTGGTGCTTGGCCGGCCGAGGGTTGTTCTTTTTATTTAGATTTCGTTTCTGTTTTTGCTGGATGATTGGAGGCTAGACAATTTGTCAAGTTATTTAAATCCGTTTCATCAGGTTCTTTCTTTTCAATCTTAAGTTTGTTTTGTGATTTTTGATTAAAGTTATTATCTTTTCTATATGCTTATTGTTTATGCAATCGATATCGAGAGATGTATTGCTTATAGATGTTTACCGTATGACGAGAGTCGGTGTAAACCTTAGATCACCATAGGAAAGACTGGATTTTTAATCTTGACATAACGAGAGTTGATAGGTTGAATTTCTAGGTTGCTAGATTGAGAGATCTTACACCTTGGTTTGAGAGCGTCAATCTTATATATCGAGAGATGAGAGATTGATAGGCGAATTATCTACGAGAGTAGGAATTCATACCTCCGTTAGGTGGACCACATCTTTAATTAAATCATCACAAGATAACTTAAGAAAGGAAATTGAGGGTTGCGGGATCGGTGGATAACAACTTGTTCGATTGTTTAATCACCATGATCATCGTTTTTATAGTTGTTTTTGTTTCCTAGTTTATAGTTTAGATTTCGTGTTCGCAACGATCTTTCCTGGCTTTGGACTGACAATCCTCTGTCCAGTTTATCTTTTCGTTTTGTTATTTTAGGTTTTAATAATAATAGTATCAATCTTAGGAAAAATAATGAACTAGATACCCCGATTCCCTGTGACCGACTCCGGTATTAATCGCTATGCTACGATCCCTACACTTGGGGAATACCGGATTTATAAATTTTATTACTTGTTTATTTTCATTGCATAAAATCCGTGACAAGGACCAACATAAAATTTGTGAAGTACTATAGATGTAAAGAAAAATTTACAGACACTGTATTTTACACTGAAATATAGTATCCGATGCAGTGTAATTTTTTCATTTGAAATCTCTAAAATACGGTTTTTAAAGCATTTACGGTATCTACTGCAAGTGCTCCAAGACCATGACCCCTTTATATTTCTTTCTACCCTTCACAAAAACATAAAGTACCTCATAGTCAGGACACATTAAAAGCTAACACCATTAATGATACATTATATCTCAATCACTGAAAAATATAGTAATTACTATTAAATCGGGTTAATACTTATTTACGATCATATTAATTATTAAGCATATGGAGTTACTGTCTAAAAATGTTATGTTTGGTCTGATAAATTTACCCTCATGTGCTCCATGATTGTTCTTGTGTTTGAACCCAGCTGTCTATATAAAAGCATTACATCAGCCACCAAAGATTAGTTTTGGTTCCATGCACTAATTCATCATTCAATTGACCATTTTAACCCAAGTGCTTTCAAACTTTTCTTCTAAGTTGACAACCTATACACCAAAATACAGAAAGAATTAAAATGTCAATTGTCATGTAATAATCAAGGGTTTTTTGGTATGACAATGATGCAAGACGTGCACTAAGAGATTTCTATAGTTAGTCGGTGCCCGTGGCGGATTCAGAAATTTACTCCGGTAAGGTCATCAGCCAAGGTAAATGTGAAGATTCATTCATGTCCAATCTATAATTTTTTAACAACAATACTATATTATAGTAGTACTAAAATGAAAATACTCAGGACTAAATGGAGTCACGTGACCCCAACTAGATTATGTTGGATCCGCGTATGATCTCACTTACTCCTCTTTCCCAACGTCTTTGTCCTATATATAGAAATTATCATGTGAAATTATATTTAAAAAAAGAAATAATTTTTCCATAATACCCTTCTTCTTTTCAAGAATATTTTGTTGCTATTGGTTTTTGTTGGTTTTTTTTGGGCAAGTCCAAAGTTAAGTTCCAAAATCAAATTTTGTTCCTTTTGGTAACACAATTTACTCTCAAAACTTGATGGAAAAATTAATATAAAAAAAGATAGAATAGTCGGTTCAAATTTATTACTTCCAGGAGAACAAGAGCCTCTTGTGATTCTATTCATTTCCATGCTCAAGAATATGTTTTGAATTGTTGTGCTAACTTGACTAATTTGACTTGCAAGGAACCTGCTTGGATAGTTAATTAAGCTTGATCGGCCTCACAAGGCTTCCAATCTAACCAGCAGAGTATCGGATCAATTGTAATTTAGATCGGTGAGCAAGGTCGTATCCTTAGGGAGAAATCTAGTCGAGTACCAAAACGGTCCAAGCATTTAGTTTAGGTGTATCCATAACATGAGAATTGATTTTTTTTTTTAAACAACTATAAAAACAACTAAGACTAAGTGATGAAAACGAACTAAAGGTGCAAATAGCTAGAGATGTGATTCGAACAAAGTAAAACAATGTGGAACGAGGTGACTCGGGTGATGTTCCAGTGTACTAGATATGAACTCTCGTAACTACTTAGAACCAAGCTTCACTAATGAATTCTCAACACATCCAGGTGCAATTCACTATGTTAACGTGAACAATCGATCTCTCGCATTAACGTACTACAACCATACACCAAACCTATCGGCTAGGAATAGATTAGGATGAATAGCTATGCATTAAAAGACTATGAATTTCCCAATTTAATATTAGGCAACACACACACTAGAAATCAATTCTATCTCTAGATGATTTTAATTGTGTTCATAGTGACTAGTTTCCATGTCAATTCTTACAATTACGCCTCGAATTAACATTTAGATGATGCAATTAGTCGCGAATTAACCACACCCATGTAGATCAAACACCATAACTTGAACAAATTAAGAGCGTACAAGAAAACTCAACTTGAACCCAAGCAATTACAAGTAATCTAGCCCAATTTCAAATCACCTAAGCCAAAAAGGTGTTTAGCTACTCATGATTTCAATAAAAACACAAAGCAAAGATGAAATTAAACTAAATAAAGCCATTAAATAGAAAATTAAACCTAAATTTGGAATTATACCTTAAATAAGTAAGAAACATGAAATTATCTCCAACCCCATGGAGATTTCCCATGAATTCACCGGTTTAGAGTAAAGCCCAAGCTTAATTAAACATTAATTTTGAGTTTGAAGACCTACGATTCTACTTTTTAAAGCTAAGGAATGAAGAAAGTGAAGAGAATAGTTTTGGGGGGGTTTTGCTAATCTAGTTCTATTGTCTAATTCCATTGACTAATGCCAAGGTGAATCCCGTTTCTCTCCTTTTTATATGTTCAGAAAAATAAAAACTAATTTCGGTGAGCACCACAACTCACGTGGTAGCTGCAGGTTTTCTAAGCATTATGTTCGCAGATTGGTGCCTACCAAGGTCTTCTTGGTGATTACCGAGTTTGCTGTCAATTCTGCTCAAATCGTGGTAAGCATCGTGGTAAGCACCAAGACTAGGCCGGTAACTACCGAGATTGCTGTGCATTCTGCCCAAGTTGTGGTAAGCTCTGGTGACCACCAAGATGTTCGGTAAGTACCGAGGCCGCAGAAATCCCAATTTAAGCTTTCCCCTCTTTGGAGCTCGATCAAAATCAACGACCATCTCGACATACGAGCTTAAGACGTTTTTGGGGCCTAGTAAATCCTTACACTTGCAAAACACAATACAAACCTACCCCATAAAATAATTGGGTACAACGTACCACGTGTGTGCGATAAAAGATCAACATTTTACGAGAGAAAACGAGAATTTATATTAAGTGCGACGTGGATCCGAAAGTGATAAGATAAGCATGAAATAGCATCCAAAAGATGAAATTACGGCCCGAAATGCTATAAAATGGTGTATAATAGGTGTGAAAATGAATAGAATGGTTGCCTTTCATCAATAGTTTGGGAGCCTCCTGCCGATGGATGGATTAAGGCTAATACATATGCCAGCTGCATTGAATTTGATGAGAATGGCAAGGGCATGATTTCCATTGGAGGGGTCCTCAGAGATAGCTTGGGAGATGAATTAGATGTTTCATTGGAACTATGTGGAAAGGCTCTATTCTACAAGCTGAACTTATGGCTATTAAGAAGGCTATATGGATTTCAAAAGACTATGGTGTCAATGCTCTGCGTGTGGAATCTGATTCCTTAGCAGCTGTTATGGCTATTAGCATTAAAAACAGAGATGAAAAGGGAAGGGCTTTAATAAATGACATTACTGCTTTGATTAGCCGTGGCATGGAGGTCAAAATCTCCTATCAACCAAGAGAAGGCAATAGGATCGCTGACCAAATAGCAAGGAATGGGCGAAATAGACATGTTAGTGTTGAAATAGTTCAAGACCCTCCTGAAAATGTCCTCTCTATTCTTGCTGATGATATGAGAGGCTTGCATCTACCTAGATTTTAGGTTGTTTTTCTTTTAGGTCGTTTTCGGCCTCGTCTTGTATCCAAATCAAAAAAAAATCGGTTCTTAAAAACGTAAATAATATGTGTCCCTATTAACTTTAAGCTTATGAGTAAATGAGTATTTATCCATTTAAAAAAAATACAAATTCCTTTAAAAAAAATACAAATTAATTAATACTACCTCCGTCTCATAAAAAGTGTCAACATTTACTATTAACGCATATTAAGAAACTCAATTAATGTGTTGTGTTTTAATAGTAATAGACATATATATATCTCTATCTTACAATTAATGTTTGTTTTGGAATATGAAATGTACATATAACAATAAATGTTAGGTTAGGGGTATGTTTGGAAAAAAAAACATTAAATGATATATTGGTTTTGTAAATGAATATTTTTTGTAGGACAAAACTTTTTTCAAATATGGACGCCTTTTATAGGAGGGACGTAGTACTTACATATTCTCCGTGCAATTCTTGTTGGACGTAGGAATATGACCAAGTTTCCACTAGAAAATCTTATTGACACTCTTCCATGAAACAATGTCCCTGTTTTGGGTTAAGGGGATTCTTCGTTGGTTAATGGGACAAGCCAATGAAAAACGGGAGAAAGACCGGTTACCGGAGAAAATGGTCTTATTTAATTTGATGAGCAGTCCACTAGACACTAATTTCAGATTGGTTTTTTTTATTAATTATTGACGGATTATGTTATCTTTAAAAACTACGATATCAATAGTTGATGTTAGACCGTTTAATGAAAAATTAATGTCAAAGGTTTTGAAGATAATGTGTATGGGTGAGAAATTGAAGAGAAGATTGTGTTGAACTCATGACCTATGGCTCTGATACCATCTTGAACTACCATCTCTTCTAAAAAGTTAAGCTGATGGGGAGGCGGATAATTAACATATTATACACTTTAATGATTAATATACTCAAAGTTAGAGAAGAATGTGTTTGGTTAAGAAATTGAAGAGAAGATTATTTCCGTAATTCTTTTCACATTGCTCGCTAAAGGGGAAAGTGTTCTACGTATAAGAGTCGAGTATGTTCTTGGCGATGTGCCCCCGAGGGGTGGGCTACAAGAGAGAGAACTTAAATGTTGATTGGATTTAAGTCGGTCTAGGTCGGGTTGGGGTCGTGGGCTTGGGCTTAGGCCTGGTGAATATAAATTGTTAGGAAATTTTTTTACACTTTTGTTCCTTAAATTAACCCCTTCAGTCCGGATACATTGATGACGTCAATGAGTTGAGGAAGCCTAGGAGACGAAAACCTTGTAATTTTCTTTCATTTAGTAAAAATTACAGGTTAAAAACACAAAAACTCCTTCTGGCCCGGTCAAAAGTCCGGCACGCTGATGCCTGATGCGTTAGACCGGTTTGATGAGAAAATCTGAACCAGTACAAAAACCCTCCAAGTTTAGATGGCAATAAACCATGTTCATTTTCTTGGAGAAAATGGGTTTCATTTAACGTGGGTCCTATTTGGTTTTGGGTTGGAGGGTTGAATGGATTCAAGAAATAGAAAGTAAAATAAAATATAGTGAAATAATAATTATAAAGTTGAAATGTTATGTTGAAATTTGTGTAGTTGAAGAAATGATTGATGAGAGAAATTTTAATGAAATATTATATTGAAAAAGTAATGGTTAAATAATGTAGCGGGCGAATAAATTGAATTGATTAATATTATTTTATTTGTTTATGTTGAATGATTGATGAGAGAATTTATAATAAAATAATAGAATTAATAAAATAATAATAAATAAGATAGTTGAGTGAATAAAATATCACCCAAAACCAAACAACTTGGGTTTTGTATCAGCATTTTAAGTTGTCTGGGTGCATTACGTACATCAGATATCACACGGAGTTTGTAAAACTGAAATCAACTCGACTATGTTTTCCCACTATGTGTAAGCCAACAAAGGAGATTTGATCCTCTGCAGTATTGGAGGAACAAGAGCAAGTGTTTTGCACCAAAACTACGTCGTTTTGATGCAAAACACTTGCACTTAATTCTCCGATACTAAAGGGGATCTACAGCCCCAACAAAAGATACATTTTTCAAATAATATCCTATTTTATAAAAAAATAAATAAATGATTTCTATAAAATTTATCAAACTTACGAGCCGAGTAAAATTTCATCGAGTACTCAACAAGTCGAGTTCAATCTTACCCTTTTTTTATTTAATATGGCTCAAGCAAGGCAAAGTTTCCATGGATGATTACAGGGAACTATACAAGAAAATTCAATTCACATTATTCTTCTAATCACATCCCACATAATAAACAACAAGAGGTTTACATAAATAATACTTGAAATGCTGAAATTCAAGTCAATTTCTTTTGTTTCTTCTTTTCATGCCATTCTTTGATATCTGCATCTATCTTTGCCTTCACTCGGCTATGGAAACCGGGATACGGTTCATAACCAAAGAACGATTGAAGCGCCTACAATCCGCCACCAAAAGTCGTTAAAATTTGCAGATAAATAGTTATCAGACACCACACTGAAATTCGATTTGAAAGAGAAAAAAAAAGTTGAATATAGACCCTATAATCGAACTTTTAAAAAGACAGTTTGAAAGTCGGTTTTCGAGGTGTTTGCCATTCTTTAATATTGAATGCTTGGAAGGAACAGAACAGATTGCATACCTCAAGCAATACAAAGAAGGGTGCCATAAGGAATGCTTGAGAAAGATTATCCAGCAAAGCAGGTGCTCGTTTCTGCAAAACGAAAGAACGTTTACAAATTAAAACCAACAAAAAATGATTTGGATAATTCACAATGAACCGAATCAACAAAGCATTATCCACCTCGAAAAGACCATGCCCAAGAAACTGCCCGGTCCAGCAGAATAATTGAGCCGCAACAGCAACCTGCAATTATGTGTGAGATTTAACACCAAAACCATTCTTTAAAAAATTTGATTACTGTGATGAACATTAATTAAACAACGTTTCCTCCAGATTAGCTTCAAGTATATTACAGAATGCACGAGGTATGTTTGAATAACGTATCCTGGGAAAAAACACAAACTGATTTATTCATAGATTTCAACATAAATGGACTTCTGAATAATCCATTCAAATGTAAATTTTCTTTTCAAGAAGTTGATTTTTTACTGAGTAGCAATATGTTATATAGATCATGTGATTTGTTCAGGCAAATACTTAAATGCAAACTCCATTGCTGAAAAGAAAGCGGGGACACAGTCAATAAGGCGGTTGTGCGGTTCGTGGGTAAGTTAAAATTGTTCACTTTATGCAGTAAATACCATTTCCGTGAAAACGAGGGAGCTGAAACAATGTCAATCCAGAAAAACTACAAGTAACAAAATACTGAAGAAGTTGTTAACACCACAAGGGAGTAACAAGAAAGGGACAGCCTTAATTCTTGATGTGGTACCAAGAAAATACCAGTGATTATTCGTGAATCCGAAAAAACGTCTTTCTACCAGAATTCATCAACATTTGAAGATTCTGGTTTCGAGTAACGCTCTGATTATCGACTTTAAATAGAATCAAAAGTGAATCTTAATCTATTTCTACCACTCTGTTTATGGCCATCCTGTGCAGAGGATACTAGTCAATAAATGCATTTATTACATCAGGCTTATACTCCCAATATTTTTGAAGAATTATTATACACAATAACTTTGATCCAACCACCAATTCTAAAGCCTGGTCCCATCCTTTTAATCTAAAACAGTCAAGCAAATTGAATGGCAAAACAAGCAATTTAAGCTGGCAAAATAAAAAAGAACCCAAAAATTATAAAAACAACAAGAAAGATTAACTTTTTTCATAATTACCTTCCATGAAAGAGATGAACCCAGTTGATTACAAAGATAACTGCTAGAAACCCAGCAAACAAAGCACATCAAACCAGCTAAAGACCCAGCCTTTTTATCCAAAGCCACATAATACAAAGCATAGATCACAGTTAACACAAAACCCAAATTGAAGACCAAGAATTCATTCCCTCCAAACACAATCAACGGCAGCTTAGGAGTGAAATAAAGAAGCATAAGAGAAGCAAACACAATCGGCCACACAAAAATCATGTGAATCAAAATATTCACAGGGTTACTATGATACGCCCCATAAAAAGCAAAATGTTTCTCAAGATCAAGCAAGCCCATGTCTTTCTTCTTGCTTAATTCCTGTGGGTTTTGTTCTGAATTGTTATTGATTGAGGTTCTGTTGGAGATGATCAACTGGGGCTTTCTGAAATGAAAAGATTGGTACTTTATTGGTGAATATTTGAAGGAATTGACAATGGAATAGATGGGCCGGCGGGATTCATGAATTTGGCGTGAATTATAGGAAGTAGTTGCTTCTCTTTTAGGTGTTGACGCCGTTGGGTTTATGCGTGATACTAGTACGTAGTAACGAGAACACGCCATTTTGATCGTCAGCGTAGAGATTCTTGCTTTTTTGGTGTTTTGCCTTGTTTATTTATTATGCCACTTTTATAATGTCTTATTATTATTAGAAATTAAATTATTAATCCCCTAAAAAACATTATTAATAATATGAAATGTCAATATCCACAATAATTCTTGTTTGACATTAATGTCACTTCTCTTTTATTAATAGAATAAATTTTGATTAATATGTTGTTTGAATTATATCAAGCTTCGGTGAATATAATGTAGTGCTAAAATTGTAAAGTCTCACATAGGTAAAATAAGAGAATAATCACTCCATATGAGTGTGAGATATAAATGTTTTGTCAATTCGGATTAGCTCTTTTAAACTAAGCGAGGACGACGGTCTAAGCAGTTGACCGGACCATTTAGACTCATTTAGCGCTATCAGGCACAAGTCTAAGGGCGTTACAAAAATGAATCAAGTTAGCAACGTGTCATGAGGGGGCATTTGTCGATCTACCACTCCTTTGGGAGCCTATTTGTGCGGCTACCACTGTGTTGTCGATCTACCACTCTCATTTTCGCGTTTTAGGTGTTTTTGGAACCAAACTAAACCCTAATTGGGAAGGGGGAACCCAATAGGGGAAGGGTGTACCTTAAGATCGTGCACAAAGGTGAAAAAAACGGGAGAAAATCGCGAATCAAAATCAGTTTTTTTTGCCTTGGGTGGTATTCTCACAATTCCAACCCAAAAGCAGTGGTAAACTGCTAAAAATCCCGTGTCTGTCATGAGTGAGTCACTTCTCATTTCAACTCATTTCTCATTCATATTCTACTCTCTAACTTAAAACCTGATATCGAGTTATTCAAAAATCGATCATTAAGTACTCATTGAGTAATATTTAGTCATAGGCTCCTACTAATTTGCATCGTAGGATATCCGAAATTAATAACGAAGTGAATTGTTCACCACTTAAACTAAAGTTGTATGAGAGCTATTTTCTCCAATACATATCTCGTCTGAAAAATGTGCCATAACTAACTAGGCATACATGCATTATTCAAAAGAAACAAACTAAACAACCAGTTAACACAGTTAAACTTCATGAACTCCATGCTAAGCTTGCTTCCCAAACTCATCATCATACTCAGTGACGGACCCAGGAATTTTTTCCAGTGGGGTTAAACTTCATGAACTCCATGCTAAGCTTGCTTCCCAAACTCATCATCATACTCAGTGACGGACCCAGGAATTTTTTCCAGTGGGGGCCAAATATAAAAAAAAAATAGTTAAAAAAAATGGAGCAGCTGGGTCTTGAACAAGTGACCTCATGTAATAAGGTTATGCTTCTAACCAATTGAACTAACTAGGCATTTACAATAGAACTTATCTGAAATAATATATGACGATACAGGGGTTCACTCCCTCCACGTGTCGTCTATCGGTTGGTCATCATATTATAGAATAACTCCAGTATACCCATGTCGATGCCCAGGCTCGAGGCCAAGGCCATCATATAAAAGCCAGGCTACGACTATCGACTGTCGACGACCGAGCAGTGTGAGATGACAAGTCCATAAGGATAGAGTCCACACCAGCTAGCAGCGTGGGATAGCGAGTCTAGAGTCGATCACCGCAGGTCGGAAGTATCGACTCAAGGATAGGGTCCACACCAGCTGTCCAG
This sequence comes from Gentiana dahurica var. dahurica, assembly GCA_024500145.1. NCBI lineage: Eukaryota > Viridiplantae > Streptophyta > Magnoliopsida > Gentianales > Gentianaceae > Gentiana > Gentiana dahurica. The sequence goes on along the minus strand of CM044905.1, from coordinate 94,325,706 downwards.
GCCCACCCACAGCGATAGCTTGGGTAAGGGTCAAGGCCCATTTAAGGGTAAAGGTGACAATAATACAAGCCGACTTAACCTTAGGGTTTAGGCAAGTATGATCACTATAAATACCCCATTCCAGGAACTACGTAAGGCTTGATTCCTGGAACCTAACAGGATCGTAGGCAATCCAAGATACATTCTTGGACTCAGCCGCATACCTAAAAATCCACCACCTCATTCCTCTTTTGGCATTAGGGTTCTTGTGTGTTCATCACTAGATTAAATTAGGGCTCAAATCATCAAGGTGACTTAATTTGTCATCGTCATTGGCGCTAGAAGGAGGGCCTTCTATTGATAGAATACGCAAAAACACGATGCCTCCCAAGAAAACCGCATCCAAAACTGCATCTAAGGCAATCGATCAAAGCTCCCAGGTGAACGAACCAATCGATCCCGATATGCAAGGAGACGAAGATCCCGCCTTGGATCTTATTCAACACGATCCTCAGCAGAAACAGGGGGAAAAAGATCCAGTTTTGAATCTTGTCCAGGAGACCCACCAACCAGAAAAGCAAGCCCTTACTCCAGAATATCGGGCGCTTGCAGATCGGTTGGCAGGGGCAAATTTGGAGGTAATGTCCAGAATAATAGCCGAGGCAGTTACAGCGTGAAGGCAGGCAGAAGCCGCCCAGAAAGCAGCCATGGCGGAAGGCGGCCAGAAAGATGTAGTGGACAAGCCTAAACTGACTCCTGGGGACGAAGTAAGCGCATCATCTAGCTCGGTGGAAAGGAAGAGACGTGAGATCCACCAAAAACACCAGAGAGTGGACGATGACAGCGCCAGGGAGGAGTTGAATGCAATTTTGGGAAAGAATCAAGTATCGTTGTGGCTCGAGTCTCCCTTCACGAAGGAGATCGAAAGCTTTCCTAAACCCAAGGGGTTCAAAATACCGAAAATAGAACCCTATGATGGCACCACCGACCCGGAGGACCATCTCCATAGGTATCTATCGCAAATGAGGTTGGATGGGGCACCCGATGCAATGCGTTGTCGGGCATTCGAGACGTTACTCGTAGGTCGAGCAAGAGAATGGTTCACGAAGCTACGACCAGGGTCGATCTCCAGTTTCGCCATGCTCGCTCGAAAGTTCCGAGACGCGTTTATAGTCAACAAGAAGTTTCATCTGAGCGCCACACACCTCATGAACGTGAGGCAGCAAAAAGATGAAACAGTGATGGAATACCTGAAGAGGTTTAATCTCGAGGCCATGCAGGTCAAGGACGCAGATGACCGACTTCTGATCACATCGTTTGTAGGGGGGCTGCGTAATACTAAGTTATATATGAAGTTGAGCAGAGACGTTCCCCATACCATGGACGAATGCGTCAACGTGGTACATCGATTCTGTCAAGGGGAAGAGGCAGTGCGAAGGCACACCCAATCCGACTGGATGGAATCCAAGAAGGACACCCGAGGTCCGAACAGGAATCAGTCCAAGAGGCAGGATGTTGAGAGTAAGCCATCGGTTTGGGACCGTATCGACACATCCACCTCAGACCGTGGGGGCAAGAAGGGACCCTCACGTGATAAGGACTTTATCCCGCTCAATCGACCTCGATCAGAGGTGTTGTCGATTATGCTTTCAAAAAACTTGGCGAGAAAACCGCCACCGTTGAAAAAACCTCGAGAGAGGAGGAACGCAAGCAAATATTGTGATTTTCACGAAGACATAGGTCATACGACAGAGGACTGTATCGACCTGAAGAGAGATATCGACGTCTGCATTCAGGAAGGAAAGCTAGACGAAGTTGTTGACAGATCTCGATATGATGGGCCCAGGGGGCGTGGAGAATTCAAGAGGAAAAACTCCGATCAAGACAGGAATCGAGGTCGAGAAGTCCAGAGACGAAGGGATCGGTCACCTCAGAGGAATCGATCCCCCGGTCGGGAAGGAAACAACAGAGATAACTTTGGTCGGGACAGGTACGAAGAAAATCGACCTGTAAACTATGACAATACAATCTTTGGTCCAGATGAGGGTGATAAGGATCAGACCAGGGAAGAGCCAGCTGGTAGCTCGAGAGAGCGCAAGCAGCTCAGATTCACGACAGAAGTCGGGTATGGCCCTCGAGATGATATCCCCAAGTCGAGGAGTCATAGCGAAGGGTTAGTTATTGAGGCAGTTATTAGTCGAGCCCGTGTATCGAGAGTCTGTGTCGATAACGGGAGTGCAATGAACATCATATATCACTCGGCGTTTCAAGCGATGAAGTTGAAAGAGAAGGATCTAGCCCCCATAGCGTCTCCCCTGTTCGGATTCACAGGGCAAGCAGTCCATCCCATGGGCTCGATAAAGTTACTCACGACCATTGGAGACGGGGAGAAAGGACGGACACTTGAATTAAACTATGTGGTGGTCAAGGCTCCCTCTGCGTACAATGTTATCCTAGGACGACCAGCGCTCTTCGACCTTCGGGCTATAGTTTCAACATTCCATAATAGCATGAAGTTTCCCACTAGGAACGGTTCCCACGAGGTAAAGGGAGATGTTGAAGTCGCTCGGAGTTGTAACTCTGTGGTCATGAATGGGAAGATGGCGGTTCAACAAGTTTTAGTCGAGGAACTGATTCCAGAGGAAGAAGAGGAGAAGAGTTGGGTCTCCAGTGATGCAGTTGAAAACGTCCGACTCTGGGAAGGAGAGGACGATCAATGCGTACAGGTCGGGATTTGGATCCCAGAGAAAGAAAAAGAGCTATTGGTTAAGCTTCTAATCGAGTTCAGAGACATCTTTGCCTGGAAAGCCACCGACATGCCGGGGTTATCTACCGACATCGCGGTTCATAAACTTGAGATTGACCAGGCTAAAAAGCCAGTCAAACAGAAGAAGAGGAATTTTGCGTCCGATCGACTTGAAGCTATAGAGTTGGAAGTCGGCAAGCTATTGGCGGCCCAGATCGTGAGAGAGGTATTCTACCCAGAGTGGCTAGCTAACCCGGTATTAGTCAAGAAGCCCGATGGCAGTTGGCGCATGTGTGTGGACTTCACAGATCTGAACAAAGCATGTCCAAAAGATTCATATCCGTTGCCTAAAATCGACAGGTTAGTAGACTCGACCATCGATTTTGAAGTTTTTGGTTTTTTAGATGCGTATAAAGGATACCACCAGATTCTAATGGACCCTCGAGACGCGGAGAAAACTGCATTTATCACAGAATTTGGCACCTTCTGTTATGTGACCATGCCATTCGGATTAAAGAATGCTGGGGCAACATACCAGAGGGCAGTCAATAAGATATTTGCAAGGCAAATTGGTAGATGCATGGAAGTTTATGTACACGACTTACTTATCAAGAGTCGATCTATGAGCCAGTACCTAATCGATGCTCGAGAAGTTTTCGAAGTGTTGAGAAAAACGCAGATGAAATTAAACCCGAAGAAGTGTACTTTTGGAGTCAGGTCGGGTAAATTCTTGGGTTACATGATTTCGAAGGACGGGATTCGAGCTAACCCGGATAAAATTGATACACTGAAGAATATGCCCGCACCACGAAATATCAAGGAAGTACAGAGGCTCACGGGTCGAATGGCAGCTCTTAACAGGTTTCTATCGAGATCAGCACAGCGTGCACTACCATTTTTCAAGATACTCCGAAAGGCCAGTCCTTTTCATTGGGACGATGAATGTCAGACAGCCTTTGAAGAGTTGAAGACTTATTTGTCAGAGTTACCTACCCTTACTTCTCCTCGAGAAGGGGAAAAGTTGTTAGTTTATTTGGCAGTATGCGAGGAGGCAGTGAGTGCGGTCCTGGTTCGAGAAGGGGTACATGGCCAAGTGCCAATCTACTTTGTCAGCAAGGCTTTGCATGGCCCCGAGGTCCGATATTCGCCAGCCGAGAAGTTAGCATTATGTCTTGTTCATGCCTCGAGAAAGTTGAGGCCCTATTTTCAAGCTCATCCCATTGTGGTAGTTACTGACCAACCACTAAAGCAAATATTGGCAAAACCCGACACCTCAGGTCGATTGGCAAAATGGGTGATTGAAATGGCCCAGTATGATATCGAGTTCGTCCCTCGGACTGCGATAAAAGCACAGGCCTTAGCGGATTTTCTAGCTGAAGGGATCTCCGTCCAACTCGATCAAGAAAAGCAAAGGCCAGAGGAAAAATGGACTCTTCAAGTCGATGGAGCATCGAGTAAGGAGGGGGCGGGAGCAGGGCTCCTTCTGGTAAGCCCGAAAGGCGAGGAATTTCCTTACGCCCTTCGTTTCGACTTCAAAGCAACGAACAACGAAGCCGAATATGAGGCTATGATTACTGGTTTAAAGCTCGCTTTGAAGCTGGGTGTCGAAGATTTGTCAGTTTACAGCGACTCACAGCTAGTGGTCAATCATGTTAAAGGGGAGTATGAGGCTAAGGAAGAGACCATGAAGAATTACATAGCAGTTATCCAAAGCCTCATACCAAAATTCAGAACGGTTCAATTCGAGCAGGTTCCCCGAAGTCAGAATAAGAGAGCCGATGCGCTCTCGAAGTTGGCCTCAAACTTCATGTCAAGTAAGAAGGTTCTAGTCGAGTTACTAACTGATAGGAGTTACATCGAGACAGAGGCCCAGCCGATTACTCAGCAGGCCACATGGATGGACTCGATCGCCCTTTATCTAAAAGACGGAGTACTACCATCTGATAAGGTGCAATCTAGAAAGGTTCGACTCCAGTCCACTCGATATGCGTTCTTCGACGACATCCTCTATCGGAAATCTTTTGTAAATCCATGGTTAAGATGCGTATCTGAAACTGAAGGCGAATATCTCTTGGAGGAAATTCATAGAGGAGTATGTGGAAACCACTGCGGGGCTAGGATGTTAGCTCGGAAATGCAAGTTAGCTGGATATTTTTGGCCGTCGATGCAGCGAGATGCGAATAATCTTGTCCAGAAATGCAACGCTTGTCAGATCCATGATAATATCTCTCATCAACAAGCACAAGATATGAACGTCATCTCGTCAGCATGGCCGTTTGATCAGTGGGGGGTCGATATTGTTGGACCTTTGCCCAGAGCTCCGGGAAATCTCAGATTCGTGGTCGTCGCGGTTGACTACTTTACAAAATGGGTAGAGGCTAAGGCTTTACCCGATATCCGAGCTGCAACCATCAAGAAATTTCTGTGGGTCGATATTCTATGCAGGTACGGAATTCCCAAGGCTTTGATCTCGGATAACGGTACCCAGTTTGAAGATCGAAAAGTTAGAGAATGGTGCAGCGAGTACCAAATCGACCAGCGATTCACCTCAGTGGCTCACCCCCAGGCAAACGGTCAAGTCGAACAGACTAACCGACAGATCAAGCTAGGGTTAAAGAAGAGATTAGAGGCAGAAGGTCGAGATTGGGCAGTTCAGCTTCCGAGCATCCTATGGTCGTATAGGACAGCTCCTAATTCATCAACAGGGGAGACTCCTTTCTCTTTGGTGTATGGGTGTGAAGCGGTGATTCCCGCCGAGATCGGAGTTCCCTCTCCTCGAGTTCTGGCCTACAATGTGGAGACAAATGATCCCGAACTCCGACAAGAAAGGGACAATGTCGAAGAGCGAAGAGAGATAGCCTCAGCCAGAATGGCAAGGTATAAACAGAAGATCTCTCAGTATTATAACTCGAGGGTCAGGCATCGATACTTCAAGGTCGGTGATTTGGTTCTAAGGAAGAATGAAGCAAGTCGACAAGAGGCGGCCGGAAAATTAACCCCGAATTGGGAAGGACCTTATCAGATCCTGAAAGTCCACCCCAAAGGGTCTTATCAACTTGGTCAAGCAGATGGGACTACTGTTCCTCGACATTGGCATGCCAACAATCTGAGGAAGTATTATGTCTGAGATAAGCTTTTATGAACTTTTATTCATTTTTAACGTCGAATCTTGTAATAAGTCCATGTGACAATCTATGATATTCTAATAAAAGTATGCTTTCTCGAGATGTTTTCTGTATTTGCTAGGATTTATAGCCAAAACGATACAAGCCCAATGTGACAGAAAAGTTAAAGGCAAAACAATCGAATACGAGTAGAGAAGTCCGCAGGTCGGACATCTCGATAAAGCCAAAGCAAAGTTAGCCTATTGGGCGACGAATGCAAAGGCATAAAAACGGTTCGCATAGTCGGGCCACCTGTCCAAGTCGAAAGCCAAACGAGCCCAGAGGGCGAAAAAGGCCTAGACAAAGGACGGTTCGCATAGTCGGGCCACCTGTCCCAGTCGATGGTCAAAAGAGCTCGAGAAGCGAAAAAGACCAAAGATCAGGGACAGTTTACACTAAAATGCTCAGCCTAAGGGGCGAAATACTAAGGCAAGCATATCAATCTCAAGTGTAATAAGAACCAAGGGTTCATAATACACTTGGGGGGCAACACGATATCAATAGTAAAAACGACGAATAAAGTGAGTGGCGAGTAGCAAACAGAGCCAGAGGCTCGACAAGCGAAAGACTATAACGCATCGAGAAGACAAGCAAAATAATGAGAAAGCAAACACAAGTTAAATTACAAAATCAAAGATGCGGCCAGGTCGAGATACCAGCCAAAGTTGATTTTCAAAAGAATGTCATTACAAAGTTTCAAATTTAAAGTATAGAAGATAAAGATCAGGGGTTAGCTTCAGGGGTCGGATCAGGATTCGCAGAGGTCGGTTCTGTAGAGGTCGGATCGGCGGCAGTCGAAGCAGGAGCTGAAGTAGGAGGAGCATACTTTATAGCCAGGGATTCTCCCTGCTGAAACTCCTCGAAGTACCGATCATACAGCTTCTCCGAGTCGGGATTATAGAACATAGGCGTCTGGAGAGTCGACATGTCGAAGCTCGGAGTGACCTCCTTCATTTGATCCACGGCCAGCGTATATCCACCCATCATCGAAGCCCGCATAATCACTTCTAGATCATCTTCAAGGTTGGATGACTTGCGATACTCCATGATGGCCTCAGTCTTAGCCTCCTCGACCTGCGCCTGCGCTCGATACAGTTCAGCCTGTAACGCATCTCGATCTTGACGAGCCTTCCTAGCTTCTTCATCTGCAGCTTTCTGACACTGCTGCAGCTTCTCATAGTCTTGAGCCAGCTTGAGCAGCTCTCGACCCTGATCTTGCCTTTCATCTCGCACTCGGTCTAGCTCCTTCTCGGTAGTGGCCAGCTTCGCTTCAGCAGCCACCAACCTATTTTGCAACTCCTCGAGCTTGGCGACCGACTCTTGCTTCAACTCGTTATACTGTTTTTCTACAGCAGAGAGTGCGGCGCCTTTTGCGATGTTGTCTTGGAGTAATCTGCCATTCTCCTTCTTGATCTCGTTCGCCGACTCTCCGGTTTTGGCCAGCCGACGAGCAGCCTCTCGACCAACAAGAGTATGCTACAAAGTGAAAAAACGAGTCAATAAATAAACAGGGTATGGGCCTCGAGGAAAGCAAGTATAAAAAGAGGGATCAACTTACGAGGCGATTCAGCTTTCGCAGAACATAAGACAGGTCTCTGTCATCCACACCGGCGTAGTCATCAAAAACCCAGTCCACACCGATTCCTGACTCGGCAGTGGCCTCAGCAACCTTTTTCCTCTTTGCTTCTCGAAGCTGCTCCTTTACCACCTCAGCAACAGAAGGTCTTTTCTTTGTTTGCACCACCGGCTCTTCAACATTAGCCTCAACGTTCGAGGTCAGATCGATATGTTCCTCTTCGTCTTCATCTCGAAGAGAGCCATATCGGACGGTTAGCTCGCCGGTGGTCGAGGGTACTTCGGTCGTTCCAGCTCCGGCAGACGATTCGATCGCCGCAAGGTTGGTTCTAGGTGGAGGGACTCCCCCCTCTCGAGAAGAGGAAGGCATGCTGATCTCAGCCACTGGCAAGTCGGTAGAGGCCTGACCCCCGAGAGGTGGTGCAGCTACGACCGTCGCCTCAGGAATGCGCTGAGGGTTGGTGACCCTGGAGAATTTGCCCACTGCAATACAAGAAAAAGACAAGTTAGTTTGAACCAACAAACAACAAGTTATCGACTTAAAGAACTACTAGTGTGTAAAAACAAGCAAATAAGTAAACATCCTACGATTCTCGTGATCAGGAACGTTCAGGCCTACATATGGCATGGGCCCAGCTTCCTCTAAGCGAGCCAGGTGATACAAGAGACTCAAGTCTGGAGTACACACCTCGAAATCATGCCCACTCAGGAGTCGAGCCTCGTGAGGAGCCGGTTCCCTCCCAAGCTTGTCTTGTTTTCCCTCTCTCGACCTCCATTGACCGATGTAGGGGTTATCAAGGCCATGACGGACAAAGAAAAATCGAGGCTTCCACTCCCCATGAGAAGAAGGCCCCCTCGTAATGAACTCGTGGCGATTTGCTCTCCTCTGGAAGGAATACCACAACTTGTCAGGTGTGGCAACCATCTTGTAATAAAATCGGAACACGGGCACTGAGAAACAGACTTGCGCCACTCGACACGCTATGATGAACCCCATCAGAGTCCTGACGCCGTTCGGGGCGAGTTGAGACACGCTTATCTCGTAATGGTGAAGGACGGCCAGAACAGCTGGACAGAGTGGAAACCTTAGTCCGCTTGCCAGTTGATTTTCGTAAACAGTGCAGAACCCTTCTGGGGGCTCATCCGTGAATCGATGCAGGCCTGATGGGAGTCGAGATTCAAACGGAGGATGGATTATGCTATATTTCCCACAGATTTCAACAATATCCTCTGGGGTAAGTGTACTAAGACACCCTTTTGCACCCATTCCATCCATCCTAGTTACTAGCTTTTTAGGCTGGTTAGGGACAGGAGGGGGGAAGCTACAGGCTCACCGGAGTCTCCCCGGAGAAGAAGATCGGAGATGACAGGTGCAGGAGATTGGCTACGAATGGGCGTATCACTACCCCTATCTGATTCAGTTGCGCTACTACTAGACATGAACAAAATCACAGAAAAGATGAACAACACAGGAAAAAGAAGCTTACTTTTTGCGTTTGAAGATTTGGAGATTGTGATAATAGGTAGCAAGCAAGTTGGCAGCAGCGTCTAACCTCTCTCCTTTTATATATGAAAGCAAAAGTTTGCAAATAATTTGAAGAGACGTGAGTTATGGGGGTTATAACCCCTGGAAATCGCAGTTATCAAGGCAATGACGCGTCTTTTGCGGGATTCGAAGCGTTTCGTGGGCTAGAAACCGCTCCACGTGGATGCTAGGCAGTTAGGGTTACGAAAAGGCGGGCTTTCTCCCGCCCAAAGAAACACCCAACTCGATGACGATTCAAATGACAGACCCGACCTCGGACAACGGAAGTCGCCTCTCTCAAGTCTGGGGGGCTTATGACGATACAGGGTTTCACTCCCTCCACGTGTCGTCTATCGGTTGGTCATCATATTATAAAATAACTCCAGTATATCCATGTCGATGCCCAGGCTCGAGGCCAAGGCCATCATATAAAAGCCAGGCTACGACTATCGACTGTCGACGACCGAGCAGTGTGAGATGACAAGTCCATAAGGATAGAGTCCACACCAGCTAGCAGTGTGGGATAGCAAGTCTAGAGTCGATCACCGCAGGTCGGAAGTATCGACTCGAGGATAGGGTCCACACCAGCTGTCCAGGCCCACCCACAGCGATAGCTTGGGCAAGGGTCAAGGCCCATTTAAGGGTAAAGGTGACAATAATACAAGCCGACTTAACCTTAGGGTTTAGGCAAGTATGATCACTATAAATACCCCATTCCAGGAACTACGTAAGGCTTGATTCCTGGAACCTAACAGGATACGTAGGCAATCCAAGATACAGTCTTGGACTCAGCCGCAAACCTAAAAATCCACCACCTCATTCCTCTTTTTGGCATTAGGGTTCTTGTGTGTTCATCACTAGATTAAATTAGGGCTCAAATCATCAAGGTGACTTAATTTGTCATCGTCAATATACATACACGATATTTAATATTATTAGAAGGGTATTTTAGTAACTTCGCATGAAAAGTTGAGTGGGGGCCGTGCACCCCCTTTCTATGCTAGGTCCGTCCCTGATCATACTTTTCAGGTACTTGAATATCTTCTTATTCCAAAAGAAAGGATTGAGCATTATGGACTGCCCAACAGTGAGTAGAATATCAAAAGGGATATTCATATTTGTCAAATACCATGAGACATGACATAAATCTACTTCACACAGTTTACATGATAGCTTATAAAGCATAAACATGAATCATAGCAAACTACATGAAGCATACTTTAGTTAATCTTCCATGTGTTTGTTTGGTTTCATTAACTACTTATCATGTTTATCCTACTTGTCAACCTTACGTTAGTTATTTACCGATCCATACCTTACTTTGTCAGTTAACCATTCGTACTTACTTACATAGCATGTTCGTGTCTTATATATCATGTTCATTTTCTTAACTACATAGAATATTCATGTTCTTGTCTTGTTTCTTGCTTGTCATGATTGCACAACTATAACCAGATATTCAAGATACGTCACGGTGAAAACCCACCATGGAGACAATGATGTAACTTACGCAATATTGCTAACTAACATCCTACATGACATGCTAAATCACAATATTTTTAAATAAATCGTCTTAATACGATTGGGATACTCAAACTAGTCATAATTGCACATCAACAAGACTATCCGAGGAGCATATAGAGGACATAGAGCACATAAAATCATGTTTAGCCTATTTCTACCTTATGTGATCATGCAAAGAACCATAGCAACACCACTTACTCCCAATTCCATCCCCCATTAAACATATACCTTAAGTACACAGTTTTAATAAATAGATGAAAAGACAATTTTGTCCTTAATCTTTAAGACTACTACATTCGTTCCAAAATATAAGTCATCTTAGGTGTTTTCACACAGATTAAGATAGTGGTTGAATGTCAAATTTAATGGTTAATGACTAAAATGCCCATTGACTATCATTAATGCAATAGTTGTTAAGTAATGAAAAGTAGTTGGATTGATAATAAATTAGGGGTAAAATAGAGAAAAGAGTAATAAAAGTTGCATTGGTAATGTATAATGACTTATATTGTGTGACAAAACAAAAAGTATATGATGACTTATATTTTGAAATGGAAGTAGTATTTAAGATTGGATATCAATAGAGAATGTAAATTGAGTAGATTAATAGTTAAAGGGTGTAAAGCAATCAAATCACAACATGAGACCGTAAATTTTATATAAATAATAGTTTCGAGTTGTATTTTGATCCAATAATAATTTAAGGTTGTAAATTATACATACACCATAGATTACAGTGGTAAATTAGAATTTACCTAAAAGAAATGTAATTAAGTTTGAAGTTTCATATTACGAAGGATAAAATAAGCATAGTGAAATCGCAACAAAACTTATAATGGAAGATGCAATGGTAAAAATGAAAAGAAAAAATTTATACACAGAACATGAGTCGAACTCAGAACCTTCACAAACAAACAAAAATGAAAGCTTTACCACTAAACTAATGCTAGTCTATACCATTATACCCGACTAAAGTTTATACAGCAAATAATGTTTGGCCTTCACAAACAAAAATGAAACTTTACCACTAAACTAGGGCTGTAAATGAGCTGGGCTACTCGTGAGCTATTTATATTCGACTCGCAAGAGAGATCGACTCGATTCGGTTTTTCTTGAGTTCGAGCTCGAGTCGAGCTACTCGAATAATTAACCGAGTCGAGCTCGAGTTTTAAAATATATTAATCGAGCTTGATTAAATAATTATTTAATTAATTAAATTAATTTATTTATTATAAAATATTATTTTTCATAATTAAAAAATATTATTCGAGTCGAGTATTAGACGAGTCGAGCTCGATTTTGCCATATTTCATTAAAAATCAATTGAATTCTACTAAAATAATCGAGCTTACGAGCCGAGTCGAGCTTTGTCGAGTATTTAACGAGTCGAGTTCGATCTTGCTTTTTAAGGCTCAATCGAGCTTGAGCCGAGTTTCGAGCCCAAACTTTTTTAGTCGAGTCGAGCTCGAGCCTCAGAGAGTATCGACTCGACTCGGCTCGATTACACCCCTACACTAAACTAATGCTAGTCTGTAACATTATGCCCGTCTAAAAAGTATACAGTAGATAATGTTCGACCTTCAAAAACATAAATGAAAACTTTACCCTTAAACTAATGCTAGTCTTTACCATTATACCCGACTAAAGTTTATATAGCGAATAGGAACAACGAAAAGTTACATAGCAAATAATCTTCGACCTTCACAAATGAAAACTTTACCCCTAAACTAATGTTAGTCTTTACTATTATACCCGACTAAAGTTTATATAGTGAATAGGAACAACGAAAAATTATATAGTAAACAATGTTCGACCTTCACAAATGAAAACTTTACCACTAAACTAATTCTAGTCTTTACCATTATATAGGAGTGTACACGCGCGGTTCGTTTCGGATCAGTTAATGGCCGTAACCGAAACCGAACCGAAATTTTTGGTTAATTGAAAATCCGAACCGTTTGTAAAATAAAACCGAACCGAACCGAAATAATCGGTTCGGTTCGGCTGGTTAACCAAAATTTTCGGTTAATTGAAAATCCGAACCGTTTGTAAAAGAAAACCGAAATAACCGGTTGATTAACCGAAAAACCAAACCGAAATAACCAAATTTCATCCAAATTATACAATTACAACAGTTTGATTCACAATATGGTTATTAACAGTTTGGCTTTTCCTATTTGGTTTTGGTTCGATTTCGGTTCGGATATAAACGGTTTGATTTTCGGTTCGGTTCAAATAATTTACAGCACTAACCGTAACCGAACCGAAAACCGAACCGTAGCATTTATTAACCGAACCGGGCCGAACCGAATTACCCCGGTTCGATTCGGTTTTCGGATTATCCGTATCCTTGTACACCTAGAGGTGGCCAAATGGTGTAACCGCCGGTTTGACGAACCGCCGGTTTGACGAACCGCCGGTTTGTCGAACCGCCGGTTTTTCAAACCGGCGGTTTACTGTTCAAAACCGCCGGTTGCCGGTTTGGGCCGGTTCCGGTTTGCCCCCGGTTTGCTCCCGGTTCAGATCACGGTTCAGATCACGGTTCCGGCCACGGTTTTAAAATTTCATTTTTTTTTCTTTTCATTTTTATATAACACTTATTATTTTCACTACAATAACAAATTATTATTATTTTAATTATAATTATTAAAGCGAATGTAATATATATATTATTTTAAATAGATTTGTATTCGGTTTTAAAAATAATATTAATATTGTGTTATTTTATTTATATGTAAATAATGTTATTTTAAAAAATTATGTTGTTTTTCTTATATGTAAATTGTGTTATCTTTTCAACGCTTGTACCGGTAATTCGGCTGCCTACGTATTTTTTATGTGTAATCGTGTCGGAGGCACAACACATATAAAAAAATCAAAGCGAATGTAGTTCTAATTGTTTATGTTTTTAGTCTTTTATAGTTTGTTGTAATGATTTTTATAGTTATTTAAGTAGGTTTTAAGTATACTTTGATTATAAATGTTGTTTTATAGTTTCTTATAGTTTTTTTTATAGTTTGTTATAGTTTTTTTTATAGTTTGTTATTGTAGTTTTTTTTTTATAGTTTTTTTTTTTATAGTTTGTTATACTCTTATGTGTTTGTATTACATAGTTTCATATAATTTTTTAGGTTTGTATATGGTTTTTTTTAGGTTAGTATATAATTTTATAGTATTTTTTAGGTTTATAATTTTTTAGGTTTTTTTTATTTATAGTTTTTATGGTTTATTTGTATATTTTTTTTTATGGTTTATAAATTGTTTTTATTTACATGCATCCAGAAAAAAAAAAAAAAAAATATTGTTGGGCCGATTAAACCGGCGGTTCCGGTTCCGGCCGGTTTTACCCGGTTCTGGTCATCCGGTTTGAACCGGCGGTTCCGGTTACCAATAACACAAACCGGCGGCAAACCGGCAAACCGGCGGTTTTCGAACCGCCGGTTCCGGTTTCGGTTTGGCCACCTCTATGTACACCCCTACCATTATATACCAGACTAAAGTTTATATAGCAAATAGGAATAACAAAAAGTAGGAAAAGTGTATTCAAAAAAATGGCCCATGCAGGTCTCGAACCTGCGACCTTCGCGTTATTAGCACGACGCTCTAACCAGCTGAGCTAATAGGCCTCCGTTTTCCGTTATCTACTATATTTTATATATCCTACTAAACGAATAGCTAACAAATAGCAAAGATACAAAGAAGGGTGGACACCAATTTTCCCTTATCTTATTATACCTTTAGCCATCCACCACAAGGCTAAATCCTCATGTTTCTCAAAGTTGTTTCTTTGTATTGGCTGCCAATAAAAGATTCCCAAGAAAAAAAAAATGGCTGAAGCTTTCATGAGTTTCAATGCACTAAAACCCAATCTCCAAATTGCTGCTCATCCTTACTCATCTAATAAAGTGGAAACAAGCCCTTTTGCAAAATCAGTAAGCATTTTTTTCTCCTCCCCAATGTTCATTACGAGGATAATTACACTTTTAGTCCTTCATTTTTCTTTATTTTCTCAAAACTAATCTCTACACCCTATGTATGTATTTTTTTTGTTACGATAAACACCCTTATGTACGTGTTTTGTTACGATAAACACCTCTATTTACGTATTTTTGTTACAATTATAAGACAAAAAATGGGGTGTTTATTGTAATCAAAACTCATATGTATGGTGTTTGTGGTGACAATAAAAGGTATACAATTATCACCAAAGCATTTGAGTTTTTCATATTCTACAATTGCAATTACAATTAGTAGTTGTATAATTGAGGTTTTATTTCATCAACTAAATAAGGTGACTAACTACTACTTTTTTGGCTATAAATTTTTTATTAAGATTGGAGGGTACAAAAGGAACAGAGCATCCAAATTGAAAGCCATTAATGCATTACCAGATTGGCCATTGATGGCTATATTGGTTGAGAATGCTGAAGGACATAGAGAAATCATTACTCATAAAACCATTTGGCATTTAAGTGATTTAGAAATCAAGAATGTTTGTAAGTACATACAATTCTTGTTTTTTTTTTTTTTTTTTTAATTTACGATTTTTACATTTCTAACCTCAATGTTTTATATCTACACTTTAACCCCTCATCTGTGTGATTTTTGTCATATGTCAAAGTTATGTTTGTTGGAGTTTGTTGCTTGTTTAACACGTGACACTTTAGACTTGTGTTAAAATACAATAAAAAGTGAGGGGCTGAAATGCAATGATAAAACGTTGAGGATACAAGTGTGAATTTCAAGAAACAAAAGGTTCATGAGTGTCTTTATCCCTTTTCTTTCTTTCTTTCTTTACAAAATTTATGGCTCATAATATGAACAGAGATTTTGTAATTTATGACTACAAATAGTGCAGAATTTAAAGATTTTGTATGTTACGGATCTGAATAATTTATGTTACATCTTTTTTTTTTTTTTTTATGAATCGCAAAGGTTTAAAACTCTCTGTTTTACGGATTTATCTTATCTTAGAGACACTAATGAACCGAAACAACAAAAACCACACAAATGAGGGGTTAAAGTGTAAATACGAAACATTGATGAATATTTTATGTGAAGTTTTCTCTGCTGCTAAAAATATTGTATGGACTGATTTTTTTTTTTTTTGGCCCCTTTTAGACACACTTTACATCATGTTTACAATTTGGGGATGCTGTTTTTTTGGTTCTACAAAAGTAAGCCTTCACAAATCCCAAATTTGTATATATAAAAAAATAATTATATTATTTTGATACCTAATTATGATTTTTATTGATTTTAGGATCCTTATTATGACTCTGAAGCATATAGAAAAGATGGAGGAGATGGTACTGGCCATTGGGTCTATGAGAAGGTAAATATTATCTCATTACCTTTACAGAGAAGAAGGGGAAAAAAAGTTGAAATTTAGTGTGACAAACTGTATTAATTAATTAAGCACATTTTTTTTTTAATATTAACAAAATATTTCAAAATTTTGAGAATTGTTTTGCAAATGAAATGAATGGTACAGCAAGAAGACATTGAAGAAAATGCTAGAGCTGAATTGTGGAGAGAGGAATTGATAGAGGAAATAGAGCAGAAAGTTGGAGGCTTTAAAGAATTGGAAGAAGCTGGCAAAAAGGAAGAACTTGTCAAATAAATGTTATATCAGTTTCCATCTACAAGATTTGGGAAGCGGATCCTCTGCCGTGATGGGTGTGCCGTGATAGGTAGGTGTCGTGTCCTGTTTCCGTCAAATTTCAACGGAAAAAGAGTGGAGCAAATTAAATATATATATATATATATATATATATATATATATATATATATATATATATATATATATAAATGGTAGTTTATCAAATTTTCGACGGATCCGTCGAAATTCACATTTCGTAAACTTCCGACGGAAACGGTGCACGGCACCTATCACGGCACACCATCACGGCAGAGGATCCGGGTCCCAAGATTTGTATGTAATTCAAGAGAAGTAAAATGAAGTTTTATAGCAATTTATATATTTCTTATCACAAAAATCTTACATTAAAACCATTTCCATTTGTAGAATCTATTACATTAAATCCAAAATGGCTAGAGCATGATCAGTAAGCAATGGTGAACTCTTTCATTCACTCTCTTCCTAAACTAGAAAGCTTCTCCAAAGATATGTTGAAAGAAATAGTTGCAGTCTCGAATGATGTTATCTCCAATGGACCTTATGTCTCTGTCCTCTTTTGGATAAATGGGTTGAATGAAAGACTTGCAGTCTCGAATGATGTTATCTCAAGATGGACCTTATGTCTCTGTGCTCTTTTGGATACACTCGATGTAATATGCCGATTTTTGGATAAAGGGCATTTCGGTCTTTTGATAAATCGGAATATTATGTTCTTTTGTTTTAAAGGGTTTTATAAAAGAAAAAGGGATAATTAAAGGACTTAAATAATAATTAGAGATAATTGGGATTTATAAAAAGGGATATAATCCTAATTATTAACCTAGTTGTTATTTTGTCAAAAAAAAAGGAACAGCCGCATTTTTTTTTTTTGAGGAGAGCCGCAAGTTAAAAAAAGAGAGAGGAAGAACTTTCAATCCCCAGGCTTAATCCGTTGATCTTCTGGACAGACATCTCAAGGGAAAAAGAATCACCGCGACAAGAGGATCGTTTGGATATCAACCATCCCTAGAACCGTTAACGTAAGTTTCTTCATCGTTTTAATTTAGGATCGTTCTTCATGGTTTAACAGCGTTTTCTGGGTCTAAGCTTCGTAGTGACCAGTTTTGGGTTTGATCGTTTTAGGTTTGAGGTTAAAGGTTTAACTTTTTTTCAAAGATTTGGTTGCGTGGATCGTTGTAGCTCGCAAAATCAAGGTAACGTGGCTTCTCATCGTATGATTAAGTTCTTGTAGGGTCGTAGGGCAATGTGTATGGTTTTCCTGCGTTTTATAACCTGTTTATGTGGAGTTTTGGGATGCATATGGTTGGAGATCGCAGCAAACAGGTTGCAGATTTTCTGGGTTAAAACCCAGTGGACGGGCGTCCAGACTTCTGGACGGGCGTCCGGTTCCTCTGCAGCTTGAACGGGCGTTTGATACTTGGGACGGGCGTTCAGAGGGTCAGTTTTGATACAGGATGTGATGGTTTGAGGGTGGACGGGCGTTCAGCCTCTGGGACGGGCGTCCAATCCTTTTGGACGGGCGTTTGGTCTGTGTCTCTAGTTTTCTATTGTCTTGTGATGTCAGCTTGCTTCTCGGGCTTTATAACATGATTTTTACTGCTTAACCTTACGTGACAAAGCTCGAACTAGCTTCTGGTGCGTTTAGTTCCGGCACCACATGGATTCCCTAAAAGATGAAGTGTGGGACCACCGGAAGCTTCGGATTTGCCTTGTGCTTCGATAGACTAGAGTTTGTCGATGTCCGTGTAATTGCTAGGCCTTGTCCGTGTCTAGTGGTCTAAGTATGAGAGAAGGAAGTGTGAGGGAGCTTACCCGAAAACACTTAGGTGGCTAGTTAAACATCTAATCAAACGTATGTGCTAGATTAAAATCTTAAACATCATGCAATGCTTGGTAAGGCATAGTACAATATCGCGATGTGTCCTCTGACCAGACAAAGTAGACAGTACCCACGCCGGTCAATCGATTGGCCAGACAAAGCGTTTGGTGCACTCTGCCGGTCATCACACTATCGGGACTCAGATATTCCCGGGGCTACTAGAGCGAGTCTCTAAGTAGGTTGCACCCAGTTGTCCTAGTACATCCTATTACTAGGCGTAGTGCCCTTGTTATTCATGATGTAACAAACTTGAGCTAAGATAGATACCCTTGGAACCTCATGTTATGCAATGAACATAATATGATAGTTAGCTAGGGCTAATAACGGAAAATGAATTAATAAAAGACGGTATTGCTTTTATTTCTTTATGAGGGCATAGTTATACGATCTTCTACACGTTGCTAAGTACTTTTGTACTTACCCCGTTACGTTGTCTTTGTCTTCCCCTTTCCCCAAAGAAGATGAACAGGTGGTTACCGCTGATGAGTTCTTTGATGACGAGGACGTTTGAGTTGGAGTTTGAAGACTTAGATCGTTTAGATGTTTTCTTTTCGTAAACAGTTGTTTCCAGTTTTGAACAATGTTGTTCTTTCTTTTGGTTTAATTACCTTTGAGATCTTTTGGATTGAATTCTGGATGTTTAAATCTTTATTGGATTTAGTTTTCTTCACAGCATTGATTACCGTATGTTTCGATCGTTTGGTTTTTCCCGAGTCGTTGAGTTGTTTTATCTTCCGCGTCGTTTGGTTTCTGATGTATGACGTAAGGCTTGCATGTATTATTGAGTTTTATTCGATAATATATGTGCCGAGCGCTCTTTCCGGATAAGGACTCGGTGTCCGGGAATGGGGCGTTACAGTTGGTATCAGAGAGAAAGGTTTTCCTTGCTGTGTAGGACTTGATTTTCTTTAAGATAAGGTTAGAGCTTTAGTAACCCCTCTCTTTCTTGGCTACAGGATGGTGCTTACTAGAGGAGGAGCTAGTTCGTACGCTGAGGCAGATAATACCCAGACGAGTAACGCAGAGACGGATTTTACTGAGGTTGTGGTTCCGAGAAGGAGGAGGAGTGGACCAGCTACTCAGGTTCCTCCGGTCACTCAAGTGAACAACCCCAGTCATGGTGGAAATCAAGGACCAAGTAATTCTGTTAGAGGTCGAGTGGAACAAACAGGTCCTTCAAGGTTTAGCACCCGCGTACCAGTTTCTACATCAACTCCAAGGACCACCACTTGGACCGGATTGGGACTTTCTAACCCACCGGCCAGTCAGTTCTTCAGTTATCCACAGGTATCCATGTTTCCGTCTACACCGTTGAGTTTCACTCCTCAGCCGACAGTTCGACCTCCACCACCACCTAGATCGAGTTCTTTCGTAGCACCTGGCTACACCCAGCCGCAGCAGAGTTATCAGAATGCCCCACCGATACAGCAGCAGCAGTTTGGGGGTTATGATAGACCAATAGATTGGTATGAGAAAGTGAAGAAGCATAGGGTACCAGAGTTCTTCGGTAATGTTGAGCCAGCAGCAGCAGACTTGTGGCTTCGTCGTTTTGAAAAGGCATGCAGAAACATGAGGGCCCCAGAATCTGAATGGGCTCAGTTGGCAGTATCTTTGTTGGCAGGTAATGCAGAGAGTTGGATGGAGTCTTATGAGCAAGCTAACCCTAGAATCACAGATTAGGCGGTATTCAAGGAGTTGTTCTATCAGGAATACTTCCCTAGAACGGCACAAAATGCAAAGGCCAACGAGTTTCTGAGTTTAAAACAGGGAAGAAATACTACAGTGACACAGTACTCGCAGAAATTCCATGAGCTGGGCAGATTCTACCTCGAGATTATGAAGAGTGAAGAAAAGAAGATAGACAAGTTTATGGAAGGATTGTCACATGATGTGGCAAAAGGTATGCTTGGGGATAGACCGACGAGTATGGCAAGCGTCATGGATAGAGCATTGACAGCGGAAAGGTTTGCCAACAGGCCGACAGTGGTAGTTGGGGACAAGAGGCCATTCTCCAATTTTCAAGGAGGTAATAGAGGGGCGCCACAGCAGAATGTAAAGAAGACAGGGAATTCAGCGATGAAGAGTTCGACAAGTGGAACGCCACCGGTTTGTGCTAAGTGTAACAAGGCACACACAGGAGATTGCATGGCGGGTAGCTTGAATTGTTTCCACTGTGGGGAAGCGGGACACTACTCGAGGGCGTGTCCTAAGAAGTTATCACAGGGCAATCAGGCAGGAGGGCGAAGTAACCAGCAGGGTAGTCGTCCTACAGGTAGCAGACCAGTTCGTGTTTTTGCAACAGATGCGGAGCCAGAGGAGTTAGATGACTTTGTGGTGACAGGTACTTTTTCAGTGTTTGTGTTTCTTATATATATTTAATATGATATAGCGCGCATATGATATTACATATTTATACGTAAATTGATTCACTTTTAGGTACCATAATCATAGATAATCTAGCAGTTTCAGCTCTGTTTGATACCGGAGCTTCAGGAACTTTTGTTTCTTCAAACATAGTCAAGAAGTTAAACCTACCGCTTAAGGAGTTGGAGAGACCCTTGAGTATATCCACCCCTTTGGGCCGAGTCACCAGATGTGCTCAAGTCACACCCTCAGTCGACATTAGAGTTGGGACTTACAAGTGCCAGCATGCCCTGACGGTGTTGGATTTCTCAGACTTTGATGTTATCCTAGGTATGGACTGGTTGTCTAAGAACCATGTCTATTTGGATTGCAAAGGCAAGAGAGTAATCTTTAAAGTTCCAGGAAAATCAGCTAAGACCTTTCAGGGTACCGTATACAAGCCTAGCAAGAAACAACATCCGATCATCTCAGCAGTTAAAGCCTTAAAAGCCTTGAGGCAGGGTTGCCAAGGTTTTGTTGTTTATGCATTAGACAAGGAAAAGCTCAAACCCGAGTTAGGGGAGACTCGTGTAGTTAAGGACTTTCCTGAAGTTTTCCCGGAAGATTTGCCAGGACACATGCCCGATAGGGCCATAGAGTTTGAGATCGAGTTGATCGCAGGAGCTTCACCAGTAGCTAAAGCACCATACAGGATGGCACCAGCGGAGTTGAAAGAGTTGAAGATTCAGCTTAAGGAGATGTTAGAGAAAAACATCATCCAGCCAAGTACATCACCGTGGGGAGCACCGGTTTTGTTTGTAAAGAAGAAAGATGGGAGTATGCGCTTGTGCATCGATTACAGAGAGTTGAATAAACTGACGATCAAGAATAAGTACCCTTTACCAAGGATTGATGATCTGTTCAGCCAGTTGCAAGGTAAGAAAGTGTTCTCTAAGATTGATCTTAGGTCCGGTTATCATCAGTTGAAGATTAAGGTGTCAGATATACCTAAGACAGCCTTCAGTACGAGGTATGGACATTATGAGTTTTTGGTCATGCCGTTTGGACTCACTAATGCTCCATCGAAGTTCATGGACCTAATGCAAAGAGTTTTCATGCCTTATCTCGACAAGTTTGTGATAGTCTTCATAGACGATATCTTGGTATACTCTAAGGATGAGGAAGAGCATGAAAAACATCTAAGGATAGTTCTACAGACCCTAAAAGAGAACAAGCTGTATGCTAAGTTTTCCAAGTGTGAGTTTTGGTTGGATCAAGTCAGTTTTCTTGGGCATATAGTTTCTGGAGAAGGTATTAAAGTGGATCCAGCAAAGATAGAAGCTGTCTCTAAGTGGCCTAGACCGACATCAGTAACAGAGATAAGAAGTTTCTTGGGTCTGGCAGGGTATTACCGGAAGTTTGTAAAGGATTTCTCGAAGATAGCTACACCTCTTACGAGACTTACTCAGAAGAACGTCAAGTATGAGTGGACTGATGAATGTGAGGAAGCCTTTCAGACTTTGAAAGAAAAGTTGACCACAGCCCCTGTGTTGGCGTTACCGGAGGTTTTTGATAATTATGATGTTTATACAGATGCCTCGGGTCAAGGTTTGGGTTGTGTTTTGATGCAGTCAGGGAAGGTGATTGCTTATGCATCTAGGCAGCTAAAGGTGCATGAGAAGAATTACCCTACGCACGACTTGGAGTTGGCAGCAGTGGTGTTTGCTCTGAAGCTTTGGAGGCACTATTTGTATGGTGTCAAGACAAGGATCTTCACGGATCATAAGAGCCTTAAGTTCTTCTTTACTCAGGAGAATCTGAACATGAGACAAAGAAGATGGTTAGAGTTTGTGAAAGACTACGACTTGGACATTCAATACCACCCGGGTAAGGCGAATGTCGTAGCTGATGCACTTAGCCGGAGAGCGGTTAATGCTATCACCACCTTACAAGAAGTTGTGGATCAGTTGGATAGAATGCAGATTGAAGTGGTTGAGCAGAAGGATGAAGACCAGTTTATGGCGCCATTGATGGCGAGGTCAGATCTGCTAGATGAAATACGGTTTAAACAAGATAAGGACCCAGTGATGGTTAATTTGAAGCGAGTGGCTCGAGAAAAGCCTACAGTGGGTTATCAGTTGGACAAGAGTGGTTATCTTTGGTATGGAGACCGTTTGTGTGTACCAGATGTGGATGGTCTAAGAGAGAAGGTTATGGATGAGGCTCACAAGATTGCTTTTGCGGTTCACCCCGGAGCCACTAAGATGTATAGAGATCTCAAGGAAAAATACTGGTGGCCTGGTATGAAGTTAGGGATCGCAGAGTTCGTGGCGAGATGCGATACATGTCAGAGGGTGAAAGCAGAACATAAGAGGCCAGGAGGTTTGTTGAAACCTTTGGAGTTACCGGAATGGAAATGGGAGAATATCACGATGGATTTCATCACCGGTTTGCCTAAGACGAAGGGCGGTCATGACATGATTTGGGTGATTGTGGATAGACTTACCAAATCAGCCCATTTCTTGCCGTGTAAGGTAGACATGCCTATAAAGAAGTTCGCTACTATGTACATCGACAATATAGTGAAGCTTCATGGTGTGCCTTTATCTATTGTATCCGACAGGGATAGTAGATTCATCAGTCGCTTTTGGAAAGGTCTGCAGAAAGCTTTTGGAACGAAGACTGATTTGAGTACTGCGTTTCATCCTCAGACGGATGGGCAGTCCGAGAGAACGATTCAGACCCTTGAGGATATGCTTAGAGCTTGTGTTTTGGATGCCGGAGGTTCATGGATAGATTACCTCAACTTGGCGGAGTTTGCTTACAATAACAGTTACCACGCAAGTTTGGGAATGCCACCTTTTGAGGCCTTGTATGGTAGGAAGTGTAGGACTCCACTTTATTGGGATGAAGTGGGAGAGAAACACATCACCGGGCCGGAGATGGTTCAGCAAGCCAAGGAGAAGATCGAGTTGATAAGGAAGAACCTGAAAGCCGCACAAGATCGCCAAAAGAGTTGGGCCGATGTTAGAAGGAGACCGCTAGAGTTCGAAGTTGGAGATAGAGTTTACCTTCGAGCGTCTCCCATGAAGGGTGTCAAGAGGTTTGGTCAGAAAGGAAAGCTAAGTCCAAGATACGTAGGACCTTTTGATATCATCGAAAGAGTTGGGAAGTTGGCTTATAGACTACGGTTGCCTGAATCGATGTCTAGAGTCCACAATGTCTTCCACGTATCAATGCTTAAAAAGTGTTTATCAAAAGTGGATGTGGAATCTGAGATTGATCCGGAAGTGTTACAAGACAACCTATCATACGTGGAAAAGCCGATCAAGATTCTGGATAGAAAGGAAAGGATGATCAAGAGGCGAATGATTCCGTTAGTGTTAGTGCAATGGAGCAACCATGCACCGACGGAAGCCACTTGGGAAGTGGAAGCGGATATGTTGGACGAGTTCCCAGAGTTCCCTCATCTTCCAGGTACGTTCTAGTTTCGAGGACGAAACTCCTCTTAAGGGGGGAGGAATGTAATATGCCGATTTTTGGATAAAGGGCATTTCGGTCTTTTGATAAATCGGAATATTATGTTCTTTTGTTTTAAAGGGTTTTATAAAAGAAAAAGGGATAATTAAAGGACTTAAATAATAATTAGAGATAATTGGGATTTATAAAAAGGGATATAATCCTAATTATTAACCTAGTTGTTATTTTGTCAAAAAAAAAGGAACAGCCGCATTTTTTTTTTTGAGGAGAGCCGCAAGTTAAAAAAAGAGAGTGGAAGAACTTTCAATCCCCAGGCTTAATCCGTTGATCTTCTGGACAGACATCTCAAGGGAAAAAGAATCACCGCGACAAGAGGATCGTTTGGATATCAACCATCCCTAGAACCGTTAACGTAAGTTTCTTCATCGTTTTAATTTAGGATCGTTCTTCATGGTTTAACAGCGTTTTCTGGGTCTAAGCTTCGTAGTGACCAGGTTTGGGTTTGATCGTTTTAGGTTTGAGGTTAAAGGTTTAACTTTTTTCAAAGATTTGGTTGCGTGGATCGTTGTAGCTCGCAAAATCAAGGTAACGTGGCTTCTCATCGTATGATTAAGTTCTTGTAGGGTCGTAGGGCAATGTGTATGGTTTTCCTGCGTTTTATAACCTGTTTATGTGGAGTTTTGGGATGCATATGGTTGGAGATCGCAGCAAACAGGTTGCAGATTTTCTGGGTTAAAACCCAGTGGACGGGCGTCCAGACTTCTGGACGGGCGTCCGGTTCCTCTGCAGCTTGAACGGGCGTTTGATACTTGGGACGGGCGTTCAGAGGGTCAATTTTGATACAGGATGTGATGGTTTGAGGGTGGACGGGCGTTCAGCCTCTGGGACGGGCGTCCAATCCTTTTGGACGGGCGTTTGGTCTGTGTCTCTAGTTTTCTATTGTCTTGTGATGTCAGCTTGCTTCTCGTGCTTTATAACATGATTTTTACTGCTTAACCTTACGTGACAAAGCTCTGAACTAGCTTCTGGTGCGTTTAGTTCCGGCACCACATGGATTCCCTAAAAAGATGAAGTGTGGGACCACTGGAAGCTTCGGATTTGCCTTGTGCTTCGATAGACTAGAGTTTGTCGATGTCTGTGTAATTGCTAGGCCTTGTCCGTGTCTAGTGGTCTAAGTATGAGAGAAGGAAGTGTGAGGGAGCTTACCTGAAAACACTTAGGTGGCTAGTTAAACATCTAATCAAACGTATGTGCTAGATTAAAATCTTAAACATCATGCAATGCTTGGTAAGGCATAGTACAATATCGCGATGTGTCCTCTGACCAGACAAAGTAGACTGTATCCACGCCGGTCAATCGATTGGCCAGACAAAGCGTTTGGTGCACTCTGCCGGTCATCACACTATCGGGACTCAGATATTCCCGGGGCTACTAGAGCGAGTCTCTAAGTAGGTTGCACCCAGTTGTCCTAGTACATCCTATTACTAGGCGTAGTGCCCTTGTTATTCATGATGTAACAAACTTGAGCTAAGATAGATACCCTTGGAACCTCATGTTATGCAATGAACATAATATGATAGTTAGCTAGGGCTAATAACGGAAAATGAATTAATAAAAGACGGTATTGCTTTTATTTCTTTATGAGGGCATAGTTATACGATCTTCTACACGTTGCTAAGTACTTTTGTACTTACCCCGTTACGTTGTCTTTGTCTTCCCCTTTCCCCAAAGAAGATGAACAGGTGGTTACCGCTGATGAGTTCTTTGATGACGAGGACGTTTGAGTTGGAGTTTGAAGACTTAGATCGTTTAGATGTTTTCTTTTCATAAACAGTTGTTTCCAGTTTTGAACAATGTTGTTCTTTCTTTTGGTTTAATTACCTTTGAGATCTTTTGGATTGAATTCTGGATGTTTAGATCTTTTATTGGATTTAGTTTTCTTCACAGCATTGATTACCGTATGTTTCGATCGTTTGGTTTTCCCGAGTCGTTGAGTTGTTTTATCTTCCGCGTCGTTTGGTTTCTGATGTATGACGTAAGGCTTGCATGTATTATTGAGTTTTATTCGATAATATGTGTGCCGAGCGCTCTTTCCGGATAAGGACTCGGTGTCCGGGAATGGGGCGTTACACTCGAGATGGATGAAAGACGTGGAGTCTCGAATGATGTTATCTCGAGATGGACCTTATGTCTCTGTGCTCTTTTGGATATTCGTGATGGATGAAAGACTGAATGATGTTCTTGCTCTTTTGAATACTGTGATGGATGAAAGACTTGCATTCTCGAATGATGTTATCTCCAATGGACCGTGCTCGTTTGGATACTCGTGTCGTGATGGACGAAAGACTCATATTCCAGTACAAACCTGCAATTCCAAGCAAGGTTGATTCATTCTTTAATGGCTTTAAGCTATACACAAAAGAACTTAGAAGCACCAATAAAACCTTACAACTATTGACAATGGCAATCCCACAACTTAAATTGGTTTTAATCCATTTTTTTTTAATGATTCCATCATATCCATCTAGAGTTGATATCCATCTAGAGTTGATAATACACGCAATATATGTCTACATCATAGGCAAACCAACAAACCAAAAGCAAATCAAAAACTTTGCACAGGGAGCTATGACTGTCAAAATGCCCACTTTATTACAACTTTCAAAATGAAAAACAAAAAACTTTGCACAATGAACTAGGATTTTCAAGAAAACTCAATAGTCCCCAAGAAGCTATGGTGTCAAAATGAATATGCATCAGAGAGATTCCCATTTAGACCAAGTCATCATGCTCCAAAGAGGAGTCTGATGTCCCTGTCTGTTTTATCATCATTTGCATAACAGAAACAAATTCAATCATTCACCAAAAACAAACAAAAAATCAATAAAATAACCCAAAAAAAGGGTAAAAACTTCAAACTTGAATGCGTACATCTCTTATCTGCCTCAGTTTAAATTAGCTATGTTCAGTAAACAACCTACTCTAAAGTTGAATCTTTTAACATACAAGTATGATAAAGTAAGTCTGAAAATCAATTATTTTAGTAATTCATTTTCAAATTCAGTAAGCTATGCATCAGAGAGATTCCCATTTAGACATAGTCATCATTCTCAGTCTGATGTCCCTGTCTGTTTTATCATCACTTGCATTACTGAGAACACACAAAATTCAATTTTGAAGATATTTCAACAATTCAACAAACAAACAAACAAAAATAATTATATAAAACGAAAAAAATGCAAACTTTATTCAATAAGACTAATGTATCTGCCTCAGATTGAAGTACTTTTCATAGTGATTTACTCAAAGTATATTTATAACCATCATAGGCAGCCAAATTTATTCATTACAAGAACAGGGATTAACGCATTCAAAATGTGAAGCGAAATAAATAAAAGATATGATCTTTCACATACAGGAGCAGACGTAATCCGAAAAATAAATTAAAAAGTGGGTTTTTTTTCAAATCAGAAGCGTATAGTTAGTTGGAGACTGAATTGAAATGGGAAGCTATCGGCCGATTAAAAATGAATCAGAAAAGATTGGTCAAATAATTTAATCCGGTAGGGGAGGCTGTGGCGGATGTAGAAATTAGGGTTTCAAACCGGAATCATTGTGGCTACATTGGGAAGGATTATATAACGTTTTGCTTAGGGTTTATGAGGGCGGGAAGCTTGTGTAATTGAGTCGAGACGAGTCGGGCCGATATTTATGAAGGCTTAAGCTCAATTTGATTAAAAATTCAGGCTTAAAATTCGGTTTAAGCTCCATCAAGCCATAAAAATATAAGATCAAACTAGACTCATTAAGTATTCGATATAAGTGGATTTATCTTGTAATTATGATTAGTTTATTAGTGTTAATTTGTTTTTTATAAAATTTCACAAAATCGAGTTTAACTCTTCTAATACCCGACTTGGTTAAATAATTAATAATTTATATAAAATACTATTTCTTTTAATAAATATATTTCACTAATTAACTATTTAATATAGTTTGATTACTTCGCGAAGTACTCGATTACTATATTTTGAATCTCGAATATGCCAGGTAAATTATTTGAGTATCTTTTTTCAATAAAAAATTATTCGAGTAACTTAACTTGAGCTCGAACTCAAAAAAAAAATCGAATCGAATCAGATTTCTTATTGAGTCGAGTACGAGTAGTATGGTTAATTTATAACCCTAAGGACGGTAATGAAATTGTCAAGGAGAAATTCGAAGAGAACACCAAAGCTATTTAATTTAATTATCGTTTTGATTATAATGTGTCAAAACACACCTAATCTATTCTTACGTCTTCTTATCATTTGTTCATATTGTCATCTCGTCTATTTTACAAGTCACATATCATGCATGTCATCTTGTAATTATGTATCGTCATCAGACTTATCACTACACACGACTACCATGTGAGAAAATACAAGTTTATATAAATCTTAATCTTCCACTTGATATCACCCATAAATACCCGTTGTATAATAGTTTTTCTCCCATCTCACCACCGTCTAAAGCATACTTAAGATATAACAAACTGTCTACAAGCATTTTGTCCCAAAAATGCCACTAAGTATTTACCAAACATACAGCATAAAATTCAATGTCTACCATCAAATTTCTAAACTTTCATATTAAACAACAATAATAAAGACTTGTTATACCAACCCAATGTCACCACATTTGCCAAACATATAAGCATAAAAATCAATGTTGGGCAATGGACACTAATACAGAATTGAACATTCACAAAGTCAATTACAACCACATACTACATTAGCAACCAGATCACTGAAACCAAAAAAAAAAAAAAAAAACTACAATCCATCTGGCTGAACAAAGAAAACTACACTCCATCTGGCTGAACAAAGGGATTTGCAATCTCGTCTGTACCGTCTGTAGGTGAAACCAGCATCACTGCAGTACCCCGGCAAACTATCAGCCCAAGACTCCGAGTCTGATCAGTAGTCTTCAATGGATCATCCGGATCTCTGAGATATTCGGTTGCTTCATCAAGTACAAGATTAAGCAACTGATCGTATCCTTTAAGCGTCCCAGACACTTGTCTTCCACCCGTGAGTTTCACTTGAACGCCCTTATCGATAAACTTTGAAAGATCAAGAACCGTTTCCTTTCTGCCCGACATATTTCTTCAACTCAAAGCCAAACTCGTAAGACAGTCGCCTTTTTGCTGAAATATACAACAATATGCTCTGTTATACATGCACTTACTACATATATCATCATAAATGCTAATACAAGTAAATGATGCTTTAAAAAGGACTTTAACAAACAAGCCTTCATCTTTTTCATATGTAGAATTTATTACATTCAATGCCTTGGAGCCCAAATTCTTGATAAGGCTACAACAAATAGCATCATTCAAATCTCCGTTCTTAGAAAACAATCACTAGGCTTTGAATGAAACAAAATAATCATAGCAAATACTCAAGATTGGATTGAAATGTGCAAAGCTAATAAAAAAAAGATAAATGCCTTGTTGGTGTACCTCAGAGGTAGTGACAATTGCTATCATCATTAATGATTCTGATAATACGTGCAATTTATAAATCCATCATAGGCAACCAACCAAGCCAAAACAGTGACATACACTTTGCACAATGACTGAAGTTCAAACTTGAAAATCAAATTATTTAGTTATTAATTTCCAAAAGAATATGCATCAGAGAGATTCCCATTTAGACTATGTCATCATTTTCCAAAGAGGATTCTGATGTCCCTGTCTGTTTATCATCACTTGCATAACAGAAAAACAAAACTAAATCCAATCATTAATCATAGAGAAAGATTCAATAAATCAACATAAAAAGGAGACAGAACAAACTTGAATGCATAGATATCATATCTGCCTCAGGTTGAAGTTCTTTTCAAATTGTTGTAATCAAAGTATATTTAAAACCATCATAGGCAGCTAAGTTCAATAAACAAGATATGTCCAAAGCATACACTTCTGTTCAAGTATATTTTAGTCATTCATTTCCAATTGAGAAAGCTTTGCATCAGAGAGATTCCCATTTAGACATAGTCATCATACACCAAAGAGGATTCTGATGTCCCTGTCTGTTTATCATCATTTGCAATGACTTAAGAGAAATTCAATAAAACCAACAAACACAAAAAAAATGCAAATTTTAATGCTTAAACCTAATATATCTGCCTCAGATTGAAGTACTTTTCATAGTGATATACTCAAAGTATATTTATAACCATCATAGGCAGCCAAATTAACCTATTCAACTGAGAATATATCTTCAACAAAGAAGAATTTAATTGTATCAAACCTGAAAAGTGAACACTAGTAATCTCACATTGAAAAAACTAAACCATAGATAAATCTTTCAAAAAAATAGCAAACTAAACTATGAGGCAATGGATGGAGTCCGGAAACGGGATCCCAGAAACCAAACGAATTAAATAAATTCCAACATCGCCACATTCGGAATCGGAAGAGAAATACTAAACCCATTAATCAAGATTGAATCTTTTGACATACAGGAGCACATGAAAATCGTAAACAAACTGGAAATTTCATAACTCAGAAGCTGAATATAAATTGGAGACTGACCTGAAAAAGCAATCTGACGGCCTTTTGAGAAACAATCTGAGAGCGGAGGGGATGGCGAACGATGAAATTAGGGTTTTAAGCTGAATAATTGGGGCTACAAGGCGAAGGTTTATATAACGAGTGCTTCTACCGTAGCTAGGAATTAGGGTTTAAGGGGCGTGGTGGTGAAATTGCCAAAGATACCCTTGGTGAATCCAACTTATTTTTCTTCTTTTTGACAGGATAATTTTTTATTTTTTATTTTTTTTGAAGTGCATGCATTTGCTAACCCTATCGTTTTGTCCCATCAATTTTTTTTAGATCACGTCTTATTTAAAAAAAACACGGATATGAGTGAAAACATAGTTTGATTTTTGGGTAATTTCGTCGTTAGGAGTCTCTATTACACCCGACCGTCAGATCTGTGTCACGTGGATAATAAAACAAAACAGATTTATTTTTATATGCACACGACGCACATCTGACGGTCGAGTCCAATAGAGACTCTCTACCTAAAATTTTTCGTGATTTTTACTTTAAACTTTGATTTAGGTTAGTCTTTTTAAACACATCAATCAAGCATTTGACTCCTTAAAAGATGAAACAAATTATAACCAACAAAACAATTTCTTTTGTTGTGGTGGGCTTTAATGTCATAGGTTATTAGCGGGCTGTAGGTTTGGCGGGCATGGTTATTAGGCTACTTATTAAAAAGAAATTGGGGTACACTTAGCCCACAATGTAGCTGTTAACAATATAAATTCTAAGTCAACAGAATTATCCTCAAAGTCAACTGCTTCTGAATTATATTCAAACACTCTGCTGGAGAAATAAGGGAATATTTTTGGAGAAATAAGGAGTTGGTGCACCTGGATGTGTTGTGTGACAAGATACGCTTCGAGATTACTTTCTATCGAATTATCTGGAAATGTTTTAGCGTGTTTTTTCTTAAGTAAGTTAGCTGTTAAATAAGTTGTTTAGATTTTCCTTTATTTTCTCTATTTTGTTACAACAATAAAGATCACTCTTGTATAAAATAGTGATCACGGCTCCTCTGTAATTCAAGCAAGCAAATACAGTACATTTTACAAAATTACTATCTTCTTTCATTCAATCATTAATTACCTTTTTATCATGGTATCAGAGCTTGATGTGAGTTCAGCCATGTCAAAATTATCACTAAATGTTGGAAATTTCATTACCCTACGACTCAATTCAAAAAATTGTTAGGAAATCTACGCGGGAACGCAGCGGAATTCAAAAATTTATTTCCTATCGACCCAAGATCGACTTCGTTTAAGCAATAAACAAACAAGTAGTAGACGGTGGTTACCTTGGTTGATCTATAAGATCGACGCTTTGACCGTCTAAGGAGAGTAGTTCTGCATAGAGCCGCCCAAGTGTTCGGCCTCTACCGCTAGTCCACACGAACAGCCCGCCGGAATCCCATCATGGATTGCTATTGGAAAACTCCGGTTGCTAGACCGGCCTTTTTCCTCTCTCTCAAACTCTCTATGAGATGCTCTCTATTTTACACAAGAACTATTAGCTCTTGGAATTATGATGTCTAAAAGAGCTTGACACCCACCTTCTATTTATAATGAAAGTGGCGCCCCCTATAGAGTGGAGGAGAAGAAAACATTTTCCAATAAAATAAGGAAAATATAATTGATTGATTTATCTCATTTATTACAATATCTCATATTAAATAAATCTAGGATTTTGTCAATATCTCATATTGAATATTCCCAAGATATTGTCAATATCTAATATTGACTTTTATCTTTTATTTTATTACCATAAATCAATTTACACATGTGTATATATCACATATATATTACACAAATAAATCTATATATATAAATATAACCAATGAAATTGTGCACATGTACATCCAATGTACAGCACACGCATGTTTGCTTATATATATTAATATATTAATATCTTATATTAATATAGGTAATACCATTAATTAAATTGCACAATCCAAGTGTATCATATACACACAAAAATTGCGCCACCTTAGCCAATAAATTGGCATCCGAATATTCTTTAATTAATATAATATTATTAATATCTTGTATTTTATTTATTCATAATAAATAAATACCACCATATTAATTTACCACCATAACCTTTATAGTCTCGAGATAAACTTTCCTTATTTGGTTATCATCAATAACCACATTTTAATCCGGCTAGATGTTCTTATGTGTGTGACCCGATAGGCTTCCGAATATGTTGGCCGTAGACACAAAGTGCAAATTACGAAAATGCCCTTCATACCTAACGATCACGGGATAGCGTCTAGCAACACACCGTGACCCCTAATTATCGGAAGAGTCAAATGCAATGACTACTACCTTTCATGTGAAGCAGTTAGCGTGTAACTTACAATCCTATCGCTGTAATAATATCCATACGGTCGTTAGTCGAGTGTCAAAACATCAACGACCGTATCTTATAATCTGGATATCATGCTCTCAAGTAACTCGTTTACTCCCACTTTGCAAAGATTCACGAGTAAGACATTCCTTATAAGAAGGCCATTTCGGATATTCGATCCCAATCATAGGATACGCGATTCCCGGACGACCAATCATGTATACTCCGCATGCTTCAATATCATACCCAATCACTACCGCATGATCGCCCCGTGGCTAGGGAAACCTCAATAGTGTCAAAGCATGACAATCCACACCGTGATGCCATGAAGACTCCGGTCAAAAGGATAATTACACAACCGCCACATAGTGTGACACTTATCTGTGTAAGTGGGTCAGTCTAACGTACGCATTCTCTAATACACGTCCACGTACAGTCCAAGTGTCTCTACACTTCGATAGACGAGATCTATCCCCGCCCTTAAAGACAGAAGACATCTAATACGTGCTAGTCTGTTTATACTATCAATGCCCTGTTTAATAGTACATCAGCCTAGAGACATTTAAGTATCAAACTTATTAAAGTGATTAGAGATCTCATCAACCATAATCGCCTATCATGGTTTCTCTATCACAGTTTAATACTAAGGACGTTATCATATAACAATTCACAATTGGTTCTTTAAAAGAACAAATATATGACAACATAAAAGCCATTTAATATATGTATAAACATAAAGAAATAGTAGAAATAATCCGACCCGGTCGGATCCGGTCCAACCCGATTGGGTTTAGGACACTATTCCAACAATCTCCCACTTGGCCTAAAACCAATCACCAGCACACACAAGACCAAGTTGAAACACAAGAATCTCATGCAATACTCGCAACTAGCCCTAGCCATAAACGGATCGCTATCCATGGGGACTCAGACTATCTTCATATCATGCTCCAAATGACCAAGTCAACAGGAACCGCCTCAACACACACATGAATCTCTGACGAGACCCTGGTCCTTGCTTCAAGCAATGAATCCACTTACTATATCAGCTATATAGAAAAGGTGGAAGAACCGTACAAGGTTCAGGAATGAACCTTCTAGATCCATGTACTGCTCCCGCTGCGCCTCTAAGGCACTACTGTGTTTTGGCTAAGTTGTAGAGTTTACAGTGACCCATAGGCTAGAACATTTCCAGCTCACTGTATCACTTAATCGAAGTGATTGCAAACCCAGACTGTAGCTCCCACTTGCCTTCATAAGACTCAGGATATACGTCTGTATAACTATATTTATCTAACTCCAAGTTTCGATAAACTAGGAAACTTTCCTTAACTTGTTTAAGGATATTCTCGACATTCACCAGATTTACTTTCATACTTGCTCATGACTATTCATGAACTATGAACATCCGGCATTCCTTTATGATGGTTCCTATCGCAGGAGCGAAGGAAACCTTCCATACACATCATCTTTCACCTCATCTTTAGGACCAACGTCCTAACACAGATAGATCTTGCGATCTATGCTAAACTTCTTTTAGCATCACATCTATATAGGTAAACAATAATCTAACAACAGTTAAATCTATCACTATAGATTCTCATTTCTAAAATAAGAACTGCTAATCCAAGTGCTTTCGTAAAGACCTTGAACTACCAAACACTAATTGACTGTGACATGGGGTATTAATTCTCGAGAGAGATATCTAATACCTTACTCAAAAATCGTAACACACTCCCACTATCCATCTTGCACATGGGCATATCCTTCTTTTGACTCAATCAAACTCCTTTGATTATCAAACAAAGAAATCATCTAGAGAAACTTGTTTGAGTCCATAAATGGATCTCGTGGGCTCACATATCATGTTATCGTCTATGAACATCGAGCTTTCTGCCCAACGTCTTCAACACTATCATATAGTCATGATACGAAGTTATAACAAGCATCATCTGAATAGAACTGGGCTCAGCTGGTAGCATAAAGGTAATTACAAGGTTTACACCTCATACCCTTCAGCCGTCACTATAGCCTTATGGTAATCATATTACTATCCATGTCAGCCTTTCAGGGACATTCCCAATAGGTAAGACAGACTAGGTTCACAACCTGGTTGTCAATGATGGAATCTAATTCAGATTTTATGGCTCCTGGCCATATCTCTCAAATGCCTTTTAAACATTCTTTCATAAGTCGTGAGATATTCATTCTTCAAGATGAACATACCAGCAGCCTTTTCAGGCTTGAGGTTATCCACGGACTTACAGAACTTTTGTGTGCACTGAGCAGTGATCTACACCTCATCGCTATGTGGCGTCCGCTCACGTTCCTATGGTTGAATATATCTTTGTGGATCTCAAACTGTTTTGAGATCTGATTCACTCCCACTGTTTCTTTTGGAAGAAACACTTCTCTAGAAGACAGCATGTTTGGAGACAAACACCTTTTGCTCCGCGGACCAGTAAATAATATCTAGCGTACTTGCTGAGATATTCCACAAAGTTGCATATGTCGTACTAGGCTCCAAGCCTTTCTGACTTTGCTTATGACAACTTCAAATCATCGGTTAAGACAGATTTGACATTATCCTCTTCCATATCTAATATGGAATTTATTCAACCTTTATTCTTTGGAACTCGGTTAAGTATAAGGGCACTATCCCGAAATGGGTAAGGGATACTTCGCATGGCCTGCGTCAAACCTTTATCATATAAAGTGTTGTTTCCATTTTGGGAACACAATCTAATTGCGTATCCCAAAGATGGTATCCTTCAAGGGAGAATCTTATTCCTTTCAGACGATTTCTGAAACACCCTTCAGGTATTAATTACTTCAATCCAATTGAAGATTAATTCCTAAGTAGCTCATCAATCTCATATTCGTACTAGCTCGAACTTTTCGGGCTTTCCGAATTATGCACTTCACTGAGTACACTTGACTATTTCTAAAAATAGTCATAGAGATTAACAAACAATTATTTGTGGCATTAATTGTCATAAGCCAACAAACATCGGTATGTTTAGGCTTTAGACAACTTTTCTAGAATTTATAACCTTTTCATAAAAGGGTATCTTAGTCCTCTTTGGATAAGATACGTTTAACCCACATGATTCATAATCATATGGTTTAACATCATCAGAATGACGTTTAATTACACGCTTTCCTTCCAGAGAGACTACTTCTAGAACAACTACAAATATCAAGGATAACAGCCATACAAATATTTAGTTGAGATCTCATCACATACATCAACTATATAGTGACAACAATCTAGTATGTTAGATTCAGTGATCTTCCAACTTTATCGGAATAACATTTATTCTTTACAATTGAATATGTCTGCTAAATCCTAACAAATAACTGAAAGCATGTTCTTCATAAGAACCGGAACATTATATCACTTATTTAGTTCCCTTATCAGTTTACTAGATCCAGAATATGGTAAGTGTCACAACGTTTGCTTCACCTTCCCTATCTGTATTTAATCTTTCTAATTTAATCACACTCGCAAGATATCATATATCTAAGAGTCGACCTGAACTTAGATAGATTTATCTCAACTTACTTGCCTATAATAGAAACTTCAATAAGTTCTCTATTTAAGCACATGCCCTAAAATTTCCTTTTTAATCCTTTAAGCACTTGAGATATGTTTCTTATTGTAGTCTTCATAAGACTTAAGAAAGATCACAAGAGCTATGTCTTCAATTTCCTTTTATAAAGAAAATCTAAAGTTCATTAAATAGTTTATTTAACCTTTTGAATCGTATTCAAAACATTGACTATTTAATTAACCTTTAAGCAATGGTAGAATTAAGTCGATACTTAAATCTTACAATTTGAAAACATCATTTCCAAAATTCGGTTTAGTCATTCTTATCCAACGTTTGAATAACTCGTCATCGTATGACCGAATGATTATATTGGATCGTATCCACTATCACGAGCTTCCGTTTTTCTTTAATAATTAAAGTCTTGGATTACTGCATCAGATATGTAGTCTCCTTGTCTCTAACTACTATAACGGGATTGCTCATGTCATTGCTTATTTTAAAAGGATTAATATTACTTAACCATATTTGAGAATGTTTCTCAAAAGGTAACAGTCATAGTTTGGTTTTACTAATCGAGAATAAAACATAAATATAAAGTTTGCTAAAACTACAACATAAAAATGAAAATAAAATAGTGTTGTTGTTTATACACGCAAAATCAAAAATGGTCTTTTGGTTTATGATTTTGCTCCCACTAGTCAACTACTTCCAATTGACTTTCAAGAATTTTTCAAAATTCTTTAGTGGCTGAGATCCAATCTAGTTACCTTGATTCCCGGCGGTGGTCGATCAACCAAGATAATTTCGATAGGTAGGTAACTCTTTACCATTCACATCTCTATGTGATTCTCAGTGGTTGACTAGTCAACTCTTTGGCGATACACATCACTATGTGTTAGTCAACCCCTTGTCTCTAAAGTCAGACGGCCCTGACGGTGGCCAATCACCGAAAGACTCTAGTCAAGTCATAACCCAATATTCACGAGATCTCATACGATCATATCTCAATAACGACGATATACCCGTGGTAGGTCAACTCCCGGCGGTGGTCGATCAGTTGGATCCGAACACAGGCTCTTCACCGTCGTTATAATATTGGGAGACAATATTTCGACTTGATTTTTGTTGTGGAAGTATTTTTTCGTAAATTAATTCACTTAATTAATTTTAACTTCGGTCTCATCATAAATATGTCTATCTCTATAAACATACATCCTACACATTTATCTAGATCGTGCCTAGTCATGCATCTATCGTATCATATAAAATAAATACAAGCACAAAATAAATAAATGCGTAAAATAACCGGTATGATCATGGACTTTTCCTAGGTGCGGTTTCGAATACAAACCGACGAAACCGCGGGTCACAATCTAAGGGTAGCGGCAACCGCCAATAGGATCTTTAATGCTCCATTCTCCAATGGGATCTTCATTTTCGTCTTTCTTTGGTCTCCATCTTCTGCTCCATTCTTGTTACATTTAATTCTATCTTATAAAATAAATACACCCGCCGCACACGGGGGGGAGCCAACGGGAATGGGATAATTGCAGAAAATAAACTAGGTCACGTTCTTCATAACGGCCTAGGACAATTTTAAACCAACGGAAAAATAAATCATTCACATCTATCCTATCGGTCGAGTCCATGATCAATCGGGGTCCATATAATCATATTATATCTACTATATCTAATCCATACAATAAAATCTTATGAAAAGATAAAATTAAAATTTAACTACTTGCGTCTTAATTAATCAATTAACATTTAATCTATTAAATAATTTTATCCAATCAATTAACTAATTAACATTTAATTAATTAAATGATTTTAATCAAAATAAAATTAACGATTAATTTTAAACCGATTTTAATTTTAATTTTAATTAATTAGAACTATTCCAAAATAAATCAAAATTAAAATTATTTCTCTTTTTGTTTCTTTCCTTTTGATTCGTAATCAAAAGGGATGCCTTTGGTTTCCTAAACCAAATTTGGCTTAGGCCTGGCCACTTTCAAAATCAAAATTTTGGAAGTGGCCTAG
This sequence comes from Gentiana dahurica var. dahurica, assembly GCA_024500145.1. NCBI lineage: Eukaryota > Viridiplantae > Streptophyta > Magnoliopsida > Gentianales > Gentianaceae > Gentiana > Gentiana dahurica. Next base: position 94,287,306 of record CM044905.1, on the reverse strand, counting down.
GCCTAGGCCTTTTACAAATCAAATATTTGGAAAGGGCCTAGGCCTATTCCAAATCAAATATTTGGAAAGGCCAAATAATTTTGGTTTAGGCCTGGCCACTTTCCAAAATCAAAATTTTAGAAGTGGCCTAGGCCTAGGCCTTTTCCCAAATCAAATATTTGGAAAGGGCCTAGGCCTATTCCAAACAAAGTTTGGAAAGGCCATTATTATTTTAATGCCATGTGGCATCCCAATGGCCAAACTATTTGAACCATTGGTTAGCCATATGACACAACTAAACAAAAGACGAATTACCAATCACAACTATGAACAATATTGAAACACAAAATACACAAAACAAAATTTTAGGGATCCTCCAAAAGATGCACCAGCCGACGTCGACCGCCCCAAAAGGGTGCCGCCGCCGCCGCCGCAATTTCCGGTGGGGTGCCGCCGCTGATCGGCCGAGCACCCCAAAAGCCGCCCCTTTTTTTTTTTCGTGTATCGATTTGCGAATCAAAAATCTTTCTTCTTTTAATTACGTGATTTAAACGATAAAATTAACTACGCACAATTACATGCTTATTGCTTAAGCTCGAAGCTCTCTCTGATACCACTGTTAGGAAATCTACGCGGGAACGCAGCGGAATTCAAAAATTTATTTCCTATCGACCCAAGATCGACTTCGTTTAAGCAATAAACAAACAAGTAGTAGACGGTGGTTACCTTGGTTGATCTATAAGATCGACGCTTTGACCGTCTAAGGAGAGTAGTTCTGCATAGAGCCGCCCAAGTGTTCGGCCTCTACCGCTAGTCCACACGAACAGCCCGCCGGAATCCCATCATGGATTGCTATTGGAAAACTCCGGTTGCTAGACCGGCCTTTTTCCCTCTCTCCAACTCTCTATAGGATGCTCTCTATTTTACACAAGAGCTATTAGCTCTTGGAATTATGATGTACAAAAGAGCTTGACACCCACCTTCTATTTATAATGAAAGTGGCGCCCCATATAGTGTGGAGGAGAAGAAAACATTTTCCCAATAAAATAAGGAAAATATAATTGATTGATTTATCTCATTTATTACAATATCTCATATTAAATAAATCTAGGATTTTGTCAATATCTCATATTGAATATTTCCAAGATATTGTCAATATCTAATATTGACTATCTTTTATTTTATTACCATAAATCAATTTACACATGTGTATATATCACATATATATATTACACAAATAAATCTATATATATAAATATAACTAATGAAATTGTGCACATGTACATCCAATGTACAGCACACGCATGTATGCATATATTTATAATATATTAATATCTTATATTAATATATGGTAATACCATTAATTAAATTGCACAATCCAAGTGTATCATATACACACACAAATTGCGCCACCTTAGCCAATAAATTGGCATCCGGAATATTCTTTAATTAATATAATATTATTAATATCTTGTATTTAATTTATTCATAATAAATAAATACCACCATATTAATTTACCACTATAACCTTTATAGTCTCGAGATAAACTTTCCTTATTTGGTTATCATCTATAACCACATTTTAATCCGGCTAGATGTTCTTATGTGTGTGACCCGATAGGCTTCCGAATATGTTGGCCGTAGACACAAAGTGCAAATTACGAAAATGCCCTTCATACCTAACGATCACGGGATAGCGTCTAGCAACACACCGTGACCCCCAATTATCGGAAGAGTCAAATGCAATGACTACTACCTTTCATGTGAAACAGTTACCGTGTAACTTACAATCCTATCGCTGTAATAATATCCATACGGTCGTTAGTCGAATGTCAAAACATCAACGACCGTATCTTATAATCTGGATATCATGCTCTCTCAAAGTAACTCGTTTACTCCCACTTTGCAAAGATTCACGAGAGTAAGACATTCCTTATAAGAAGGCCATTTCGGATATTCGATCCCAATCATAGGATACGCGATTCCCGGACGACCAATCATGTATACTCCGCATGCTTCAATATCATACCCAATCACTACCGCATGATCGCCCCATGGCTAGGGGAAACCTCAATAGTGTCAAAGCATGACAATCCACACCGTGATGCCATGAAGACTCGGTCTTAAGGATAATTACACAACCGTCACATAGTGTGACACTTATCCGTGTAAGTGGGTCAGTCTAACGTACGCATTCTCTAATACACGCCCACGTACAGTCCAAGTGTCTCTACACTTCGATAGACGAGATCTATCCCTGCCCTTAAAGACAGAAGACATCTAATACGTGCTAGTCTGTTTATACTATCAATGCCCTGTTTAATAGTACATCAGCCTAGAGACATTTAAGTATCAAACTTATCAAAGTGATTAGAGATCTCATCAACCATAATCGCCTATCATGGTTTCTCTATCACAGTTTAATACTAAGGACGTTATCATATAACAATTCACAATTGGTTCTTTAAAAGAACAAATATATGACAACAGAAAAGCCATTTAATATATGTATAAACATAAAGAAATAGTAGAAATAATCCGACCCGGTCGGATCCGGTCCAACCCGATTGGGTTTAGGACACTATTCCAACAATTATCCATTATGGAGAGAACAGGCTCTCTCATTAGCTGAAAGTCGGGACTTGGTGCATCATCTCATCAAACCAGACTCTGCACCATCAGAATTTATCTCAACCGCTACCACTGCAGATCCACCCATCACCACTCAAACTCTCAATCCAGAGTACACCAAATGGAAGAAATTTGACAGATTATTAAGGGATTGGATTATTGGTTCTCTGTCCGAAGAATCACTAGGACTTGTGATTGGTGTTGATTCGGCATATTCAGTTTGGGAAGCCCTGAAAAGTGCTTATGCTCAAGATTCCCAGGAAAAGGAGTTCAACCTTCGCCAACAACTCACTTATCTCAGGAAGGAAGACAATCATTGTGTTAATTATCACATTAGGAAATTCAAGGAGCTCAGTGACAGCTTAGCAGCAATTGGGAAGTCAATCCCTGATGGGGAGAAGGTCTACTATCTATTAACAAGTCTGGGGTCTAACTATGAGACTTTTACCACAACTATGTTGAAACCCCCACGCCTATCTTACAGTGAACTAATCTCTCAATTGCAAAGCCTGGATCAACGCAGAAGCTGGCTTTCAACACAACCAGGTAACACTACTCCAATTACAGGCACACATATGGCCTTTTTTGGTCAGAGACAGACACAGGGACAAGGGCTCAGTTCAAGACAGCCACAGGGACAAGGGAATTACAAGTATTATGCTGGTTTTGTAGATGACTTTTCAAAATTTATATGGTTGTTTCCTTTTTGCAATAAATCTGATTCTTTAAAGTTTTCCTAACTTTTGAGAGTTATGTTAAAAACCATTTTGGAAAAACTGTTAAATTTCTTCACACTGATGGTGGTGGTGAATTTGTCAACACACCACTCATCAGTCATATGCTTGAAAAGGGAATCATTCATCATATCTCATGCCCTCACACCCCTGAGCAAACTGGTTATGTAGAAATGAGACATAGAACTATCAGAGAGCTAGGGTTGACTATGCTTTATCACAGTAAACACCTCTATTTCTCTGGTTTGAGGCTTTTTGAACTGCAGTTCACATCATTAATAGACTTACCACATCCACACTTGGTTTAGACACACCTTACTTTAGGCTTCACAACAAACACCCTACCTATGACCACCTTAAGGTGTTTGGTTCCAAGTGTTACCCTTACACTTGGGACACCAAACACAATAATTAAGTTTGACACCAAGACTGTACCTTGTGTATTTGTGGGATATCACCCTCAATACAAGGGGTACAAGTGCTATCATCCACCCTCTATGAAGTTTTTTCTATCAAGGCATGTCATCTTTGATGAGTATGCCTTTCCTTATCAAGATGTCATACCCTCTGGACAGTGCCTCTCTAATGCTTAAGTTTCTGACTACATTGACTCTTGGATCCATGTCCCTGTCTCATCTCCCCCTCCTATTTTTCCTACTACTCCCAGTATCCCTGCCTCTAGTCCTACTACTAGCTCCTCTGCTCCTACTCCTCTTTCCCTTACTGTTATTCCTTCCAACAGTCAAGAACCACCTCTCACACCATCCACCAACACAAACACTTCATATGCACTCCCTAGTCCCCCATCTAGTCCAGTCTCCCCAAATGTCCCATCTCCAAATCTTTCTGCCACTCCAGATCCTCTAAACTCTCCAGGTCCTCTAAACTCTCCTGTCCCATCTACTCCAAACTCACCACCTCCCCCATCACCTCCTGCTCCACCTCACATTCATCATCCTATGATCACTAGAAGTAAGATTGGTGTGTCTAGACCCAATCCAAAATATGCTCTTCTTACCCACACTTACTCTGACATTCCCACTATTCCTAGAGCTGTCAAATCAGTCCTCCAACATCCAGGTTGTTCCACTGCCATGCAAGAAGAGCTCACTGCTCTTGCTAACAACAAAACTTGGACTTTAGTTCCAAGAACACCCTCCATGAATGTCATTGGGTGCAAATGGGTGTTCAAGCCCAAGTTAATACCAAATGGCACTCTTGAAAGACTCAAGTGTAGGTTAGTTGCCAAAGGCTTTCACCAAGTTGATGGTGTGGACTATCATGAGACCTACTCACCTATCATTAAACCTAGCACCATCAGACTCGTTCTTACCTTAGCTCTACACTATCACTTGCCTGTCACTCAATTAGATGTTAAGAATGCATTTCTCAATGGCCATTTATCTGAGACCATTTTTATGGAACAACCACCAGGTCATCATCATCCCTAATTCCCTCATCATGTTTGTAGGCTTCAAAAGGCTCTATATGGTCTCAAACAAGCCCCTAGGGCCTGGTTTGATAGGTTCAGTCAGTTTCTCATATCCTATGGTTTTCTATGCAGTCTCAGTGATCCCTCATTATTTATTTTTGACTCCAATGGATTTACAATGCTTTTATTACTTTATGTGGATGATATCCTATTAACAGGATCAAATTCCAGTCAAATATGCAGTTTTGTTTCAATTTTAAGCGGGGAATTTGCCATGAAGGACTTGGGGTCTATTCATCACTTTCTAGGTGTGGAAATACACAGAACTTCAGACTCATTCATCCTATCCCAGTCTCACTATGCCCAAACCATCCTAGATCGAGCTGATATGACTGACTGCAAACCTGTTTCAACTCCTATGGAAACTAAATACAAGGAACTCAACAACTCACCGCTCTTGAAGATCCCACGTTCTATAGGAGCATGGTTGGGGCCCTTCAATACCTCACCTTCACCAGACCGGACCTGAGCTTATCTATAAAATTTGCTTCACAGTTTCTTCAACACCCAACATCTCAACATCTGCAGCTTGTTCGAAGGCTACTTCGGTTTGTCAAAGGTTTTGTTGATCTCAGTTTGACTCTTCAACGCCCTCACAGTCTTCATCTCCATGCTTTCTCCGACGCCGATTGGGCTGACTGCCACCGCACTCGCCGCTCCACCACTGGGTATTGCACCTATCTTGGCCCTAATTTGATTTCATGGTGTGCCAAGAAGCAGCATTCAGTTTCCCGATCAAGCTCCGAAGCAGAATATCGTGCTCTTGCCCATACCGCAGCTGAACTCACATGGTTAACTCACATTCTTACTGTCTACGGATTTTTATCTATGCGAAACAAACAAGTAATAAATTTATAATCCGGTTAACCCCAAGTATAAGGATCGTAGTACTAGTGGTTAATGCCGGGTCGATCTTACGGGGAACTAGACGAATGCAAATCCTAGTTTTTGCCTAACTAAACTATGTCACGGAAGACTAAACTAAACAGCGATTAAACAAAACTAAACCGAACATATATGCTGAATATAAACTAGACAGAGGACGAATCCAAAGCTAGGAAGGTTTGGTTGCGAACAAATTACTCTAGAAGTGCAATAGAAAATAAACTAACTAAACAGTTCAAGTCTCAAGGGTTAAATCAAGTTTAATATGGGCAAATGAGTATTGATCCACCTATCCAACAAACACTAACCTCTCATCCCGATTATATTGCAGTTTTTACCAAGTTGTGGTTCATCTTATCAAAGGTATGAATCCTACTTTCGTAGATGATTCGCCTATTAATTTCTATCTTTCGATTTACGGAAATTAACGCGTCATAACATAAACAAAGATGTAAACTTTAGCGTTCTAACCTAGATTTCCAACCTATCAACTTTCGTTTGACATAGATTTAAGATCTATTCCTAAATCATGGTAATCTAATGTTTATAAAGACTTTCATCAAATATAACACATCATACATGCACATCTTTCGATATAAATGCAATTAATCAACATAAGACATGATAAAGGAAACAACTTGATTAAAAACTTACAAAATAACCGAAGAATCAAAAGTAATGTAAGTTGGATGGCTTCACAATGCTCGTTTGATTGAAGCCTAGCCTCTTAGCATCCTTGAACAGCTTGAATTGTTGAAGTAATTTGCATAAACTAAACTAATTTTATCTAAGAATTTAAGAACATCAAACTGGGAAAAAACTGAGTAAAAACGCAGCCTATAGCCGCCCCTAGGGTTTAGGGTTCGAGAATTGTAGAATTGGGGTCTCAATGTGTGAAAATAGGCAAGTATTTATAGAGATTTGAGGCGGTTTCACTAAGTCGGCGATCCGGACGCTCGTTTGGTTAAGTAGACGCTCGTCCAGGTGTTCTGAACTCCAACGCAGACGTTCGTCTGGATAGCGTCCAAACTCTCTGATCTTGTTTTTGCACCTTGGACGCTCGTTTGCTTCTTCTGAACGTTCGTTCAGTAAGTTCATGATGCCTCAGTATTAAATTCTTCCTCTAGACGCCCGTTTGGATTATCAGACGCCCGTCCACTCCTGGACGGGACTTGGACGCCAGTTTAGCTGGAATAAAACTTGATTAAATCATCTCTATCTCTTTTCTGCCCACTCCATTCGATCATTATCTCTTCTTAAATCTTTATGGCTCGAATTTTAACCCTTTTGATCATCATTTGAGCACGATAAGCATACCTATAACACATGGGAAAACATCGCAAACTGTAATAAGGTCCAATTAATTATAATTCACGATGAGAACACATAATTTATTCAATATTGCAATTAAGTCCTTAAAAACCTAGTATGCTCAATATTTCCATATAAGGGCCATTTATTATGCAATTAATCCAATTAAGGGGGAAAATCCCATAAAATATATCATAATAAAACATAGATTTTCACCCTTAACAACTCCCCCACACTTAGCTTTTGCTCGTCCCGAGCAAAACGAAACGAAAAATTAGGCTCGAGAAAGGAAAACAGGCATCTAAACAAACACAACATATATTCAATAACTTAGGTGTCACCATCGTGTAAGTGCATAGCCATAGGGAACTTCCACTAAACCACACTTGAATAACTCAAAGCAAAACTAGCTAATACCCCCTCGTAGATTAGTAATAAATGATACTCATAAGATGTACCCTACAAATGTGACATATCCAGAAAAGGATGATCGAATGAATCTAGGGCCTTTCTGAAATACTCAGAGGATAATCCCTACAGCATATCTATCAGTTTATACTGGGGATAAGATTAACGAAAACTAAGCCTTCTTCATTTCATAACTTAAGTTGATTGAATTCATTCACTTTAAACACACATTAGGGTGAGCTTTTACCCTCATAGCAGAATAGGACATTTCGAGATAATCCCCTACCTTACTCCAATCATAAGGCAGCTTTTCCTAACTGTCGTGAGCTCTTAGTCATCATAGTGGTATAGGACATACGTGGTATACCCTACCTCACTCAAATCATCGACTAGCTTTCGACACACACATAGATTCATTTAACTTCTTCAACTTCTTATTTGACATTAGTTACGTGTTACTTATCACATTCAAACCTCTAGATATTCACAGTATCTCATACTTCGGATCTAAATACAAACTATCATAATTCGCGAGATATATACGTAGCACTAAGCACATGACTTACAAGATAATCAAAAATCACTAATCCAAACGGGGTATAGCTTTATAAAATAGCTCATCGTCACTATGGCTCGTGAAAAGTAGTGACAGGTGAAACAACTAACTTATCAAGTACATGAAATATCACATAGATGACTATAAAAACAATGAACCTCAAATCGAACTGCCTACTCGGGACAAAACAAAAACAAAGGTGTCGGAAAATTTTGAAATTTCGCTCATTTTGCATAATAAAAACATTCTAACGTATTAAACAAACTTATATGCATAGGTACAAATTGAACAAATTGAACTATCCCCTCCCCTACACTTAAAAATGCAACATGTCCTCATGTTGTGCAGAAGATGAAATAAAAAATAAAAAAAAAACTTAGCTGAACTGGCGTAGAAAACCGAGCCGTCGGTCAGGCTGGAGCATGAAAAGGCCAACGCTCGCAAAAAGCGCGGAAAAACGTCCCAAAACTAACTCAATCGGAGCTCGACAAAAACTACCGCTGCAACACTCAAGAAATAGAAAACTCGGGGAAAAACGGGGTATAATACGGCAGTAGAGATGATAAATCAAAACGGAATAAAAAGAAAAGGTCGTCGATGAATACGGCCAGTCAAGTCAAAGAAAAAGGGTGCAGGGTGCCTTACGGCTTACATGATCATCCAAAATATACGCCTATGATAAACAACAGTAGCGTAAAAACTAGAAAGTACAAGAATCATGAACAGTGCCGAAAGGTAGCAATAGGCAAAATACAACCAGATCGAATAAAAGTATAACAAAAAGTGCAATACCAGAAAGAATAACAAGAAATAATCAAGATGTCCCCGGAGTCGTCTCAGTCGTAGAAGGATCAGCAGCAGAGTCACCAGTAGGAGCATGAACAGGAGGAGGATCGGAAGCAGGTACAGCAGCTGTAGACGTCGTCTGTGAAGGTGCCGGCTGCGTAACCGGGGCAGTAGCAGTCCCAGGAGGTCTGTCCTCCGCAACCTCATCGTCAGGATCTTTCTCCGCCTCGATCACATCGGCAATAACTTGCTCGATCGCATCGGAAAAGACGAACTCCGTATCACTCTCCTTGAAAATCTGCATGTCCCTCGGTTTCTTTCCCTCCACAATGCACTTCAACACGTACATCATGTTCTTTTGCGTCTCCTGGATATCCGTCATCCAATCTTGTAGACTGTTGGCCATGCTGTACCGTGCCCTCTCCGCAGGAGATAAACTAGACAAGGAGGGAACCGGAGGTGGTGCCGAAGAAGAACCAGGCTCCCGGGCTGCCTCAGTCTCACCCGTAGGCGGAACTTTCTCTCTTTGAATACCTCTCGGGTTCTTAGGCCTGTGATCCTGCTTATACTCCGGCACTCCGGCATCGATGCATATATGATGAATCAAATGTGGGACAATCAAACTCCGCTTGTAATTCTTCTGACTGAACACCAACTCATCATAAATCGCTTGGCCAACATCGACATTTAACTTGAAAACCAAAGCATACAACATTCCAAGGTCGCCTATGTGAAAGTGTGTCAGATTATTCTTCGCAATAAACGACTCTGGATGAAACGGCAATAGACTCTCCAATCCTCAGACCACGCCGTAGTAACAATCTCCTTACGGTCCCCACCCGGCCTGAGCGTCCAAGCAACATCGGGGCAAACTCGCAATCTCAATTCCTCCAAGGGATCCTGTCCCAAATCCTGCCTTCTCTTAATTTCCTCCTTATAATCCAACCCTTCAAACGCCGCCAACCCATATTTTGCATTAAAAACTTGTGGTGAAATGGGAACCTTAACACCTCGAACCAACACAACCCCCGTGTTCAAGTCGGTTTCCGAAAAATTAGCGTAAAACTCTCTAACCAACGAATCATTAACTGGGGTAGTCGGGATCTTCATCAATGCATCCCATTCCCTATCTTTCAACAACTTCACAAAAACGGAATCCACCTTTGTCTCTATCACCGCCCGCTCAACCAACATATTCCGAGCGAAATAGTGTTTGGTATAGGCCTCATGTGCTTTAGAGTTGACAAACCGACGAGGCATAGGGATAGGCACAGCTGGTCTCACTTTCTTTCGGGGTCCCTCGGCCCTAGGTTCATCGGCATCCTCCCTAGCAACCTCCTCAGCAGTTTCATCTCTAGACGGCTCACCACCTCGGGCAGTCTTAGTAAACCGTGCCAAGGGCACATCCAAATCAGTTTCAGACTCCGAGGTGGACTCGTCTCTCAAATCAGCTCTAGCTTGCTGTGATGCCCTAGAGGGTTGCTCTCGGATCACTATGCCCCTATTTGGATCAATTATGGGGGGGTCTAACTCTTTACGCTTTTTACCACTCTCCCTAGCCACACCCTTACCAAACCGCTTCTGAACTCCCTTCATCCGCACCATGACTTAAACTTGAAAAACCACAAACACTAAAACAATTCACGGCACAACAAAGGGTACCCGTTTAACATCCAAATCGGGATTTCAAATCAACAATGTCAACCCATCCACCACAACCATCATCACCACATCATCACAACACCAAAACAGGAAGAAAAAGCAACAAAATGAGATAAATTTCAAGAAAATGAGCCGACCCGAAGATCGAACTCACAAAAACGTGAAAGAAATCAAGAAAAGTTGCTACAAACTTACCAAAGATGATGAGTAGATGAAGATAATGCTCTGTAGACGTCCAAAACAACCCAAATTGACCCCAAAAATCCGATTTTTCTTGAACAAAGTCGGACTCTATAGGTGGCCGATTCTCTAAAAATATGGATTGTTGGGGGATTCGGCTCTGAAAATTGATGAGAGGGTGGCAGGGGCGTCCTATAGCACTTGAAATCGCCCAATTTGGTGTTGAATCAATGGATTTAGGTTGTGAGAAGGGCAAAAGTCGGGTGAGGCGGTTTGAAATTCGAAGGAATGAGGTTTCATGGCATGAGGGGGTATATATAGACAGGTGGTGGACGCTCGTCCAACTCGGCGGACGGGCGTCTGTCTAGAAATGTGATGAACTGGACGGGCGTCCAGAGTACTAGACGCTCGTCCTAAGACTTGATTTGAATACAGGATTGGAGGGAATCATCCGGACGGGCGTCCATAGTTTTAGACGAACGTCTGGGCAAGAAGTTGAATACAGGATGGAAAAGCTTGTTTCCAGACGGGCATCCCATAACGTGGACGGGTGTCCAGGAAAATTGAGAGCCGGACTGGCGTCCAGTATCACTAGACGGGCGTCCAGTCAAGAAAAACACAAAATTGTCCCTTTTTTAAAACTTATCATATAAAACAACTAAACTCGAAACCTTTATTATTGATAATTTAAAATTCAAAAGTACAATATGGAAAATCATGAGAGAATTTGAAAATAAAACAGACAAAAATAAAACAGTGGGTTGCCTCCCAACAAGTGCTTCCGTTTTACGTCGGGGCTCGACGAAAACTAAACTAACTAAGGAAACACTAATCTGCGTAGATCTCGTCCCAATCCACTAAGCGAATGAGACGTCGAAGCATGTCGATAGCCGGAGGGAAGTCGTACTCATCCTGCAAACACCAATCCTCGCCAGCTACCTCAACACCCCTAAAATGCTCAGCCCGCAGCACTAGTGCCAAATCCGTCAGCATAGGATCATTAAGGATCGTGTAAGGACGTCCTATGGCCTCCTGCAACTCCTCAGTCGTGAAATCGCTGCCTCCCGAACACGGTGGAACAATGATAACGTATGTGATGGTCTTAACCTGAGTGCTAATGTCAAAATCTACATGAAGAACTATCGTGCCTCCTGGTCCATCATCTACTGTGATCAGCGGGATTCGACTAATGAGTGGGAACTCCTCAGGGCGAACTCCGTAGAGATCCATATCGAGAAAGCAACTACTGACATATAGAAACATAGAAGCTTAGTAAAACTAACCAAAATAACATACTAAAGCACAGAGAACTAAGAAAAACTTAAACAAGATTGGATATCTAGGATGCCCCCTAGTGGCGCTTTTGGTTTATGTCGTTAGCTCGACACCAGTTGAATTCAGCCTGGGTCAGGCCATTTGACTTTTCTGCCCGCCATTACCTCGTTAAAGTTCTGATCAGGATTGTGTCTGCAGAAACGACACTGAACGCATGGGATTAAATCTTTGACAGTTTTCCAGATACGTTGAACCTTTCCCATGGTCGACTTTCGCTTTTGTAGATTTCTCTGCTGACGTTTGAGTTGTTGCTCCCTTGCATAGTCCTCCATATCCCAACTGCCGGCTAGAACTTCTTGTGATAGACCACTACCGTTATCCTCAGAAAACAGATTGGGTGAAATCTCGTCAGAGTCTTCGACTTCATTTACACCGCATCCAAGGATATCGAGAAATTTAACAATCAAAGGCTTGCCTGTAGGTTCTCCAATGTAGTGTTTGCACCTCTGACCATTAACTCGAAACGGCTGATCTTTATAACCGAGTAGTTCTAGAACGCCTCCAGGAATGATTTTGAGAATCGTAAAGGGCCCGGACCATCGTGTCCTTAGCTTTCCAGAAAACAAATGTTATCTGGAATTATAAAGAAGAACTTGTTCCCCTACTTGAAATTCTCTTTTCTTAATTTTTGCGTCATGGAGGAGTTTCATCTTATCCTTGCTTATCCTGGCGCTTTCGTAAGCCTGGAGCCGGAATTCGTCTAACTCATGCAGCTGCTGCAGTCGATGTTTTCCACAAGTTTGGGAATCAAAGTTAAGAAACTTCGTCGCCCAATAAGCCCTATGCTCTAACTCAACTGGCAGATGACATGGCTTGCCGTAAACCATCTGATATGGAGATGTACCCATAGGGGTTTTATAAGCAGTCCTATACGCCTATAGTGCATCATCCAATTTCAAACTCCAGTCCTTTCTATGACTGTTCACTGTCTTTTCCAGGATTTGCTTGATGCTTTGGTTGCTCCGCTCAACCTGACCGCTAGTCATCGGATGGTATGGTGTGCCGGTCTTATGGCGAACACCATACTTTTCAAGGACTTTCTCTAGAGGTCGGTTGCAGAAATGCGTTCCTTCATCACTGATCAGGGCTCGAGGACATCCAAACCTCACAAAGATGTTCTTCTTCAGAAATTTCATGACCGTTTTATGATCATTGTGAGGAGTGGCCACTGCCTCCACCCATTTCGAAACATAATCAACGCAGACTAAGATGTATTTGTTGCCACACGATGACGGGAAAGGTCCCATAAAATCGATGCCCCAAACATCAAAGACTTCGCACTCTAAGATGGGTTTTAAAGGCATGTCGAAACGCCTTGTCGAGTTCCGGTTCTTTGACATCTATCGCAAGCTTTACAAAAGGCTTCAGTATCCTTAAAGATTGTAGGCCAATAGAAACCGGACTGGAAGATCTTAGCAACCGTCTTCCAAGGACCAAAGTGACCACCTGTTGGTCCACTATGGCATTGCTCGATAATCTCTTGTTGCTCAGATTCAGGAACGCATCTTCTAAGCAAACCATCTTTGCAGATCTTGAACAGATAAGGTTCATCCGAAACGAAATATTTCATATCAGAGAAGAACTTCTTCTTCTCTTGATACGACATTTCGGGGTCAAGGTAACGGGCATGAAGGTAATTCACAATAGCCGAATACCATGGAACATTAGGAGAGCGGCCATCGATCAACATGATGTTTTCTAGAGGAAAGTAAAGATCTATATCTTCAGGATCACCCTTTTCCTCACTTATCATCCTAGAAACATGATCCGCCACTACGTTCTCACCGCCCTTCTTATCTTTGATTTGAACGTCAAACTCTTGGAGGGTCAGTATCCAACGCAGTAGGCGCGGTTTAGCTTCCTTTTTGGTCATGAGATAGCAAAGCGGCGTGATCAGTCCACACAATCACTTGAGCACCCAGCAAGTAACTACGAAACTTATCCATAGCAAAGACTACGGCTAATAATTCCTTTTCAGTGGTCGTGTAGTTAACTTGAGAAGGATTCAGTGTGTGACTGGCATAATAGATAGGTTGGAACTTTCCTTCGATTCGCTGTCCTAAGACTGCACCAACAACATAGTTGGATGCATCGCACATAAGTTCAAAGGGCAAGTTCCAGTCTGGCGATATAAGAATTGAGGCGGATATTAACCGATTCTTGAGCTCCTCAAACGCTTGCTTGCAGTTCTCATCGAAATTGAACTCAACGTCTTCCTTGAGCAGAGTAGATAGGGGCTTGGCTACCTTGGAAAAATCTTGGATGAATCTCCTATAGAAACCGACATGTCCTAGGAAACCTCTGACTTCGCGTACATTCTTAGGATAACTCATCTTCTCAATGGCTTCTACCTTGGCTCTATCTACTTCTATACCTTTGGCTGACACTTTGTGGCCAAGGACTATTCCTTCATCTACCATGAAATGGCATTTTTCCCAATTAAGCACTAAGTCCTTTTCCACACATCTAGACAACACCTGATCAAGATTATCGAGGCAGTCATCGAAGGATTGACCAAAGACAGAGAAATCATCCATAAAAATCTCCATGCACTTTTCAACTAGCCCGTCAAAGATTGCCATCATACACCTTTGGAAGGTGGCCGGGGCATTACAGAGACCAAATGGCATCCGTCTGTAGGCGAATGTCCCATAAGGGCAAGTGAAAGTAGTCTTCTCTTGGTCAACAGGATCGATGGGTATCTGGAAGTATCCTGAATATCCATCCAGGAAACAGTAGAATGCGTGCCCCGCCAGACGCTCAAGCATCTGGTCAATGAATGGAAGGGGGAAATGATCTTTCAGTGTGACCTCATTGAGCTTTCGATAATCGATACATACTCTGTATCCCGTAACGAGCCTCAATGCTATCTCTTCGCCCTTCTCATTCTTTTCAATAGTAATTCCACCTTTTTTGGGAACCACTTGAGTTGGGGATACCCACTCACTGTCCGCAATGGCGTAAATGATACCCATATCTAGAAGCTTGATAATTTCCTTCTTGACTACCTCTTGCATGTGAGGGTTGAGCCTTCTCTGAGGTTGTCTAACTTGTTTTGCACCCTCCTCGGTCTTGATTTTGTGCATACAGATGTCGGGAGATATCCCTCGGATATCTCCCACCTGCCATCCAAAGGCTTTTTCATTTTTGCACAAGACGTTTAACAATTTAAGCTCTTCTATACGAGATAGCTTGGCAGAGATGATCAAAGGAAGCTTGTCACCTTCTCTTAAAAACACATACTTAAGATGTTTAGGCAACGGCTTCAGTACCAAATCTACGGGAGGATCCTCTAGACTTGATTTAAGATCACCACTCTTCAACTCAACATCGATGAGCTTACTCAGTGGTCCTACTGCCAAGGCTTCTTCTCTTAGCTCATCCTCAAATTCAGCTGCTAACTGGTCTAGATTGACCATACCATGATTATTCAGATTATCGATCAATCGCTCATATTCCGCCTCTACAGCTAAGACTTGCTTATCCATGAAGTCATTGAAGTCATCAGACGTCTCCTCAATGGAACAGCCGGTTGGAGATCCAGAAGGTACATTGATAGATTTCGAAACACTATAGCTCACCTCCTGGTCACCAACTCGAATGGTGACATGCCCACCATCACAATCGATGAGGGCTCTAGCTGTAGATAGAAAAGGTCTTCCGAGAATCAAAGGGACACTTTCACTTTTCTCAATATCCAAGACGTACCAGTCAACTGGAAAGGTAAACCTATCTATTTGAACCAATACGTCCCTTAGGATCCCTGAAGCTTTCTTAGAGGACCTATCAGCGAACTGCAGGTTCATGGTAGTGGGTTCTAGAAGATTCTGCAAACCAAGCTGATTGCAAACGGACAATGGCATCAAGATGATGGATGCACCCAGGTCACATAAGGAATTCGGGAAGACTAGGCCTCCCATCTGCAATGTGAGCACAAATTTTCCTGGGTCGCTTCTCTTGGTTGGTAAGTCTTGATAATTGACCATAGAACACTCCTTATCAATTGCTTGATCCATTCCTGCTAACTTCTTCTTGGAAGATACAACATCCTTGATGAACTTTGTATACTTAGGCATCTCGACCAAGACCTCGGATAATGGCAGATTTACCTGAGTATTTTTCAGAAGGTTTAGTACCTTTTCGTACTTTTTGTCTTCAACCAATGGAATGTTGCTCTTCCTCGGTGGAAACGGAAGCTTCTTTAGGTCATTCTCGGAAAAGACTCTCTTTGAGGATGTGCTGACAGCTTTGTCTTCCAAATCCTTCCACCGAACCGTCTTTCCAGAAGCTTTCGTAGTCAGGGGATCAGCCACGACTTCCTTTTCCTTTTTCAGTCCTCAAGGGATCAGCCACTTGAGGGTTTCTCACTTGTTCAGTCCTCAGGGGGACAGCCACCTGAGGATTTCCAACCTTTTCACCTATCAGGGGATCAGCCACCTGATTACTTGCTTGCAGCCAAGGGGATGATGGGTGCTCAACTTCCCCTCCTGCCTTATCAATGGCAGGAGGGGCTAGTGGTTTCCCTGAAAGCCAGGGGGACCACTCAGCTGTGTACCGCTTCTTAAATTCATTGTACTGGCCTCCTCTTGTCCATAATGCATTGTTGGTACGAGGTCAGTACATTGGCTGCTGCTTAAATCGGCCTGAGCAACATGACCGCCCTTAGGATTTTTCTCGGTAAAACTGGGCAGATGCCCAGGGGGTCTTGATGCTAACTGCTCAGCCAGCTGCCCTATCTGTCTTTCAAGGTTCTTATTGGTACTCATCAGGAGCTGAATGTTCTTGTTTTGCTCCTCTTTGAATGAGTTCCATTCAGCCTTGAGGTCATTGGAATTCGAGGGGCCTTGAGAATTGGAAAAATTTTGATTTTGTGGCTGGCTGGGCCGATTCTGATAATTGGAATTGGAAATGGAGGGCCAATTCTGATTAAACCTTTGTGTTTGATTGGAAAAATTAGAGCTTTGGTTTGAACCAAAACCAGGGTTTCTATTGGAACTCGGGTTAGAATTGAAGTTCGAGTTTGGATTCTGATTGAAACTCGGATTCTGGCCGAAGCCCTGATTTTGAGCATTATTCTGGCCGGAGAATTGGTTGTTGAACCTAGGATTAGACTGGCCAGAAAATGCATTCACTTCTGCACTTTGTCCAATCATGGGACAGAAACGAGCAGTGTGCCCCGGATCATCACATACTTGGCATGTGATTGTATTATACTGTCCATTATTATGAACAGCGTTGACTTGATGAGCAGCGGGGGATTGAAACTGACACTGGCTGGACATGTGGCCAGGTTGATAACAGCTTTCGCAATACAGAACCTGAGAGTTCTGTGGAAACGAAAAAGTCTGATTACTCGGATTAGGAACAATTTGGGATGTCGTCTGCTGAGAATTAGCCATTTGCTTTTGCAACATGGCAATCAGATTTTGCATAGTCACTTCCTCGACCTTTGGAGGGGGAGGAGGTGCCTGAATAGCTTGATAGGATGGGGCATAGTTGTATTTGGCAATGTCTTCGAACAATGCCCATCCTTCGTCTGGAGTCTTCTTCAAAAATGCCCCGCCAGATGAACTATTGACCATGCCTTTAGTGAGCTCGGTCAATCCGCTAAAGAATGTATTGACTTGCCTTTGCATCGGCAAGCCGTGGTGGGGACATTTTCGGAGAAGGGACTTGAACCTTTTCCAGCAATCAAAGAAAGATTCATTTTCCTGCCGATGGAATGTGAAGATTTCGTTCAAACACTGGGCCGTCTTTGATGGAGGGAAATATTGACTCAAAAATTCTTTTTCAAGTCCGGCCCAGGTCGTAATGGATTCCGAAGGGAGAGAGTGATACCACTCTAGTGCTTCCCCTCGCAAGGAAAATGGGAAAAGTTTGAGCTTGATTGCGTCCTCACTTACACCTTGGATACGGGTAGTACCGCATATATGTAAAAATGTGTGTAGGTGAGTATGGGGGTTCTCTGATTGATAGCCGTGAAAAATTGACGCATGCTGCATCATTTGAATAAGTCCTGGCTTAAGCTCGAAAGTTGGAGCCGTAATGGCCGGCATAACGATTGCGGGGTTGATGGTGACTGTGCCAGGCATGGCATAGTCGGCCAATGTCCGTCTATCTTCCGCTGCCATTATTACTATTCTTTCGATTTCTCCTGAAAGATAATGCTCAAATTCTTGATCTAGAGCGTTTCCTTCGTCGAACCGAAGTTTCCGCCTATTGGGTCGGACTATGGTCCGCTCGGGGTCAGGGGAATAGATTAGTGGTCCCTTCTGACTACGAGTTTGCATACACCGAGCTCCAAGATCAAGTTGTTGAGCAAGAAAGAAAGAAGGAGAGAAAGAGAACTATAAACCAAGAAACTAACGACTAAAACTAAAGACTTATAATCTAATCTAAGATTAAAACGTAGAGGAAAGAAAAGAGGAAAAGAAGAAAATGATAGAGGGAAGGAGGTACGGACGAACGTCCAAACTTATGGACGAGCGTCTGACCAGTTTTTCAGGATGGACGGGCGTTTTAAATGTAAACGCTCGTCCGTTATTTCTGAATTCCTGTGGACGGGCGTCCAGACGTATGAACGCTCGTCTGCAGGTCAGGATGTGATTCAGAATTGAAGAATTTTCAGAGGACGGGCGTCCAGTAAACTAAACGCTCGTCCGACTGAAGCAAGAACCGGACGGGCGTCTGGTAAAACGGACGCTCGTCCAACTGGGAATAAACGATTAGTAAAACAGAGTACGGTAAACAGAAAACAGAGTGTAGGTTAAGAGCTAAGATTTTCTATCAACTACTAACAAAAACACAATTAAAAGCGACAGACAATTGAACAAAAACAACTACACTACTAACCACAAACAGAAATTGAAAATATCTAACCTAAAAAACAGGAATTAAAAGCAAAATAAAAACTAGAACAAAAACTAGGCAACCGTCCGGTTCCCCGGCAACGGCGCCAAAAACTTGTCTACGGATTTTTATCTATGCGAAACAAACAAGTAATAAATTTATAATCCGGTTAACCCCAAGTATAAGGATCGTAGTACTAGTGGTTAATGCCGGGTCGATCTTACGGGGAACTAGACGAATGCAAATCCTAGTTTTTGCCTAACTAAACTATGTCACGGAAGACTAAACTAAACAGCGATTAAACAAAACTAAACCGAACATATATGCTGAATATAAACTAGACAGAGGACGAATCCAAAGCTAGGAAGGTTTGGTTGCGAACAAATTACTCTAGAAGTGCAATAGAAAATAAACTAACTAAACAGTTCAAGTCTCAAGGGTTAAATCAAGTTTAATATGGGCAAATGAGTATTGATCCACCTATCCAACAAACACTAACCTCTCATCCCGATTATATTGCAGTTTTTACCAAGTTGTGGTTCATCTTATCAAAGGTATGAATCCTACTTTCGTAGATGATTCGCCTATTAATTTCTATCTTTCGATTTACGGAAATTAACGCGTCATAACTTAAACAAAGATGTAAACTTTAGCGTTCTAACCTAGATTTCCAACCTATCAACTTTCGTTTGACATAGATTTAAGATCTATTCCTAAATCATGGTAATCTAATGTTTATAAAGACTTTCATCAAATATAACACATCATACATGCACATCTTTCGATATAAATGCAATTAATCAACATAAGACATGATAAAGGAAACAACTTGATTAAAAACTTACAAAATAACCGAAGAATCAAAAGTAATGTAAGTTGGATGGCTTCACAATGCTCGTTTGATTGAAGCCTAGCCTCTTAGCATCCTTGAACAGCTTGAATTGTTGAAGTAATTTGCATAAACTAAACTAATTTTATCTAAGAATTTAAGAACATCAAACTGGGAAAAAACTGAGTAAAAACGCAGCCTATAGCCGCCCTTAGGGTTTAGGGTTCGAGAATTGTAGAATTGGTGTCTCAATGTGTGAAAATAGGCAAGTATTTATAGAGATTTGAGGCGGTTTCACTAAGTCGGCGATCCGGACGCTCGTTTGGTTAAGTAGACGCTCGTCCAGGTGTTCTGAACTCCAACGCAGACGTTCGTCTGGATAGCGTCCAAACTCTCTGATCTTCTTTTTGCACCTTGGACGCTCGTCTGCTTCTTCTGAACGTTCGTTCAGTAAGTTCATGATGCCTCAGTATTGAATTCTTCTTCTAGACGCCCGTTTGGATTATCAGACGCCCGTCCACTCCTGGACGGGACTTGGACGCCAGTTTAGCTGGAATAAAACTTGATTAAATCATCTCTATCTCTTTTCTGCCCACTCCATTCGATCATTATCTCTTCTTAAATCTTTATAGCTCGAATTTTAACCCTTTTGATCATCATTTGAGCACGATAAGCATACCTATAACACATGAGAAAACATCGCAAACTGTAATAAGGTCCAATTAATTATAATTCACGATGAGAACACATAATTTATTCAATATTGCAATTAAGTCCTTAAAAACCTAGTATGCTCAATATTTCCATATAAGGGCCATTTATTATGCAATTAATCCAATTAAGGGGGAAAATCCCATAAAATATATCATAATAAAACATAGATTTTCACCCTTAACACTTACTAAATTGAAGGTCTGCTTGTTTTCTCCACCAACCATATTTCCGATAACATCAGTGCTTTACATCTCACAATAAATCCCATTTTCCACGCTCACAGTAAACACATTGAACTTGATTTTCACTTTGTTCGAGAAAAGGTAGCTCAAGGCGCTCTTGTCACTAAACATGTTCCGGCTTCGCACCAAATAGCAGATGTGTTGACAAAACCACCAACAAAGGCCTCGCTTTGTTACTTTCAACCCAAACTTTGCCTCTTACCTCGGCTTCGTTTGCGGGGGCACTACAACAAAAAAGATGTATAGAGACACATATACAAATACATTTTCCAAAAAATGTCTCTAAAAACATGATATAGAGTCAATAGTATAAAAAATGTATCTATAGCAAGTATGATGTAAATGTGTAAGACTCTGTGGAGACATTTTACTATGTCTTAATTTCGTCATACATGTGGAGACACGTTAAAGTGTCTTTAATATAGTGTAGTTTTGTGTAATCCTAAGGAAACACTTTAAAATGTATTAACTTTATATCATTTGGGACACTTTAAAATGTCTTGTACATAAAATAAAAAATGAATATGAGAACCTGTGAAGACACTTTTGAATTGAATGTCTTCAGTGTATATCAATAAAGTCACTTTCAAATGTCTTAAGTGTATATCTATGAAGACACTTTCAAATGTAGCTATATCCGTATTTATTTATTTATTTATTTTTTGAGTGGACCATATTTATTTTCTTTTTCCCTAAAAATCATATCATTTCGGCCCTCTCAATCCTTCAAAAGAAAAACCCCAAAATCATTTCCACCCCGTTTGCATAATCTATTGATCTGATGGAAATCCCCCGTTTAATCTGCTCGAAGTGTGGATAATTCGATCTCTTCTCAATTCGTAAAGATGAAAACCTCAGATCTCCTCTCCTCGTGTGCGATATACAGAGTACCCGTTTCTGAAAATCATAGCACATCGCAAGGTTACATGGAGTTAGACTGTTGATCGGTGGTTCAGAAATCAGCTCGGAATTTCTGGTAAGCTAGTTTTCCAGTCCTATCTCAGATCTGATGGGTCTTTATTCCTTGTTGAAATGATCTTTTGTCTTCTTATATGTTCTTGTTGCTCATGACGGGTTTTACTATTCACTTCTGATGTGTTCAATGTTGAACCACTTGATGTGTTCCTCATAGTCGTAGCAATTGCACAAGTGGCAATTTCCATTCCAAGATGTTGGAAACCATTATGTGTACTGCACCAAGCAAAATAGAAACATTGCTAAAGGCAACAGTAGCAAGAGTAGGCTTGCACCATTTTGAATTGTTGTAAATACAAGGCTGACTCTTTAGAGGATTAGTCGTAGTTGACTCTTTAGAGGATTAGTCGTAGTTTGTAGAAATCTAGGCCCAAACCCATATAAGTGGTCTGCATAAATAGAGCATACCTTTGTTGGCAATCTTATCTTCTATCCCTACTGTATAAATAAGCTTTTTGCTTTACTGTTTACAATGTTTCTGCTGTAATTAAGCCTAATAAATTCTTCAGAATTCTAGTACATGACTGTGTTGCTTTACTGTTTACAATGTATCTAGTATGAAAAGTATGACTAATAAAAATTACTAAGGCCCATGCTTATGCAACAATTTTCTAATGCAATTTGGCTTGCAATTTCAACTTTTGTAGCTCTGTTTTCTTGAATTCTATGACCCCATTTGCTTGTTTTGTTCATTAATTTCTGAATTTGGCTTGAAATTCAATGTCAGTAGCTCTGTTTTCTTGAATTTTAAGATCCCTGCTTGTTGATTCATTAACTCATTGAATTTTATGTGTTGGAGTTACGTCAAACAATATGCTTATATAGAAGTTCATATGCTATTTCTGAGGATTTTTTTCCTTGTTTGCAATGATATTATTTAATTCAGGACATTATTATTCATTTCAGAAAATATGGATAAATCTTGGATGACTCTACCAAGATTTACGCCAGAATATGAGAATGGTGTCGACAACTTCCTTGATTTTGCTTTTCGAAATTCTAGCTTACAAAGCATGATATTATGCCCATGTGTACAATGTGTGAATGGTGTTTTAAGGACCAGGGATGAGGTAAAAGAACAGGGCCGGCCCTAGCTATAAGCCGAGGAAGCGGCGGCTTAAGGCCCAATAATTTCGAGGGCCCGAATTTACATGTTCCGCAATTTTTTTTAAAAAAAAACCGTATAGTTCTAATCCAATCTAACGTAATAGAATGTGTTAATAAAGGCCAAAAGAATTTTTAATTGACCTATATTTTTTTTTACTTCAATTGATAAAGGCCCAAAAAATTACAATGTCTAAATTATAGACACACATCACATATGTATACTTTTTTTTTTTTTGAATTGGATTAAGTCACGGGAAATATGTTAGAAAAAATGTGATAAAACAAACAGAACTGAATGATCTCCAAGGCACGTATAAAACGTTTCTTTAAAGAGATGTTTTAAGACCTCTCTCAGGATTCAATGGAGTACTACTTTAGAGACACATTATGTTTATACTGATGATGCTTCTATTCGTGTTTTTCACTGAATGCTGATGTCTCTCTATATATAGACAACGAAAAGATATTGTACCTCTTCACGAAAGAACAAACCAGTTCGTCTTCAAAGGATGTGTCCCAATGAACATGCAAACCCGAAATGGTGTTTCCCAATGAAAAATCCCTTCTACGAAATGGTGTGTCATTCGCATAGGTTCGTTTAGGTTTCGGGGGCGTTGCCCCCGAGCCCCCACGGGGGGCGCTGCCCCCTCGAACCCCGTTTCTTTTCGGCGACACCTGTCGCACTCAGTATAAAAGGCCTAATTCGACGACATAGCCGAAGGCCTAAAATATTCCAGGGCCGGCCCTGTAAAAGAACATGTCATAGTTTGGGGATTCATCAAAGGATATACTTATTGGATAGCGCATGGAGAACTTGTATTTCCTTCCCGATCTTCCTCAAACATAACCGAACCATGTGCATCTGTTCATAATGCCTCGGACAACATGGCAGCTTTGGTGCATGATGCTTTTGGTGTTCAAATGGATGTTGATACTATTGATGCTACTAATGGTGCTGGGATGCAAATGCCCAATCCCGAAGCCAAAAAATTTTAGCGATTGATTGATGATTCTCAACAAGAACTATATCCGGGGTGTAGGTCATTCACTAGCCTTTCATTTATTCTCCGTTTTGCACCTAAAATGTCTTGGAAAGTGGAGTAACAAGCATTTCAACATGTTATTGGACTTGTTAAGACCTAGTTATCCCGAGGGTGTTCAATTACCAAAAACATATTATGAAGCCGGAAAGATAATAAAGGAATTGGGACTTGGTTATGATAAAATTGATGCTTGCCCAAATGATTGCACCTTGTATTGGGGGAGGGGGGAAATCAGGATGGAAGAGTTGTCCAACATGCCAACATCCAAGGTGGGTGATATCTGATACTGATACGGATGGTTCTATCTAGAGGATTGCACATAAATCATTGTGGCATTTTCCATTGAAACCAAGGCTTCAACGTCTTTTTATGTCATCGAAGACAGCATCCTTTATGAGGTGGCATGATGAAGGTCGTATAAATGATGGTTGTATGAGACACCCAGCAGATTCTCCAGCGTGGAAGACTTTTGACTATCATAATCGGTCTTTTTCCAAAGATAGTTGTAATGTGAGGTTAGGATTGGCGGATGATGGATTTAATCCTTTCAAGAACATGAGTACCAATCATAGTACATTGTCTGTAATTTTGATTCCTTATAACTTGCCACCGTGGATGTGCATGAAGCAACCTTATTTTATCTTGTCGTTGTTGATCCCTGGTCCTACTGCTCCCGGAAATGACATGGATGTTTATTTGGAACCTCTTATAAGTGAGTTGAAAGATTTATGGGAAAATGGTGTGGACACATATGATGCTTCTCGTAAGGAAAACTTTCAGTTGCGTGCTGCGTTATTATGGACAATTAGTGACTTTCTAGAACAATGGAAAGAAATAACTGCCTATTGGAGAACTGATGAAGTGAAGGTGAGAAAGAACAATGCATTGTTCATTCTTAGGACTGTCAAGATGCCTAATTTCGTCTCGTATTCTTGCTTGTTATTTATTAGTTGGATCATAGTTAAAGTCTGTAAGTTGAACAACCATGGTCTTGTTTGTCTGCATTTAGTCCAGTTCCTGCATAGGTTCAGGTTTGCATATGCATCTTGTAATGATCCTTGGCTCATAGTTAAAGACCTAATCTTGTTTAGATCAATTATGTATCTCTGTTTGCATCAGGTTTGCATTTAGTCCAAGTCATGTACTAGAATTCTGTTAGGAAGTTGTTGATGAGTCTTGTTCTGATACATAAATGCATATTTTTGGGGTGTTTTGACATCTGGACCTGTATAGCTGTTTAGACTGACATCATTTATGATGTTTGGACATTCATTGCAGGTTGTCTTGCTTTTTTATTAGTTTTCCATCATTTATGATGTTTGGATACTTCTTGATGGAGTAGAATAGTTGTCTATGTTCATTTTGAACCTGCGATCTTACTTGTCTTCCTTGTTATCTTTTTATTACAGCGCATGAGCAAGAAGAATAAGAGAGTTCGTCAGAAAAAAAAAACAATGAATCATAGGACAGGGAAAAAATCCTTTGCTCAAGTTTACGATGTTCTGGTATTAGTTCTGTCTTAATTCACTGTTTTTTGTATCATATTTACTTCATGGAATTAAACATGTTTTATTAAATAGAGGTATATATGTAATTGTTGTGTAGAAGGATGATGAAAAGGATGTGGGGCCTCCTACCCGTGTGCGCTTGTTCAAAGCATGTTATCTTGATAAAAACCAAAATGCAAAAAGCAGCGCCGTTGCAAATGTTGTGGTAATTATCTAGTATCTTATACAAACTAACACTTTTTTTTATATGCTTTCTTATCATGAGTGGTTATTCTTGTTCATATTGATTTCAGGCTGCGATGGATGAGAGGACTAGTCAACTTCCTGCCGGTTTTCATGATGAAATTGCTCCGGATGATGTGTTTGCACAAGTCATAGGGAAAGATGGAAACGGTCGAGTGCATATGATGGGAGGAGGTGTTGCCCCATCAGATCTATGGGATAGTTTCCCTAGTCGTGGTGTCAGTTATCGCATGGCAATGGAGTATAAATCTGCCTTAGAACAGCAAGCAGAAATCAATAAAAAGCTAATGGATGAGCTGGCGGAAATCCGTGCGATTCTGAATCAAAGAGGCACCTCATCTGCTCATTCAGCTTCATCTGTCCAGCAACATGTGCAAACTAGTCGACCACTGCAGGTACGTATTTTTTGTATTGTTATGATTAGCTTAGTTTGTTAGTTTATGTACAACAACAACCTACTGTTAAAAATCGCTTAAGTGAACCTTTAGTAGCTTATGTTTCAGTACTTGAAAATCACTTATGTTAAAAATCTGCAAAATAAAAAAATTTGACTGAACAGTTTAGTCCTATGTGCAGTTTTCTTTGACATTGATTGAACCATATTTTTCTTTTGCTATACTAATTAGTCGATCAAACCTTGTTCCATCTTTCTTGGGTCTGTAAATGATGCATTTTTACTTGCTTCGTGGGATAGATAAAAACAAGTTAAACATTGTATCTTTATGACATTTTGCTGCTGTTTTTAAACATGACATATAATCTGTCTTGTGATATAATTTAGCTAATTTCTCAAAAAAGCTCAAATCCCTCTAGTGCCAAGTCAGTAATTTAATTTTGCAGTGACTGAAATCTTGTTCATAATTTAAATGTTGAAGTTTGATTATTGGTTTCTCAATTTGGTGTGTTCAATTATGCTAGAAAGTTATGTTTTGACTAACAATCTGCTTTTATGTTTTTTGGGGCACAACTACTTATATTGTATGGTTATATCCTAGGTCAATACTTTTGTTGCTATGAAAATCTTTTACAATGCTTCAAAAACTGTTGCCGAAGGAATTTTGCAATCTTTAGACCCGACATGTGTGGTTGGAGGTCAACTGTTGGGTAAAGGTTGGTGTTCGATATTGGTTCAAGTGCAGGTCGATCCTTTAGAAGAGTTGATTCGACCATTTGATATGTTTGAAACAATTGTTGTAGGAATTCAGGTTGCTTGGCCAAAGCGTTTGGAATGTTTAATGATCTGAACTTTTTATTACTGCAATTTTGTGTCATTTCAGACATAATTTATTCATTTTATTCTATATTATAGGTGTATAGTGCCGAAGAAGAGTGATGCTGCGGATGGAGGACGTTAGGCAATGGAATCACATTGGTGAGAGACATCTGAATTCTTAGAACTTCTTACTAATTTACATGTTGAAGTACTTAAATATGGTAATTAATTTACTTCTGTTCAGTCTAATTATAGAAGAGACGGTAATTTACATGTGGTGCATATTAGACTTGTGTTCGGTTACGATCTGTTATAGAAACCATACATTTTATTGGTTATAAGTTTCTTCTTCTCTGTTATCGACTTTAGTGTTTCTGTGCTAATTTCAAATATTGTGACCTGCAATAATAACTCATGTTATGCTAAGTGACCTGAACCAGGTGTGTTGAGCTCTTGTCTTGACCTCTATGCCCTTGGTTCAGGTCTAGATCAGCCTTAGTTTCTATCTTATTATGGTCTTTGTTATGAGCATCAGGTCTGCCCTTGTTAAGTTTCCAAATAATTGGACAACATGTGAAGTGTTTGTATACTTCTGATCTGATATTGTTAAGTCTGTTTTTAGTCTCAGAAAAGTTTCAATCCTGTATGCATCTGCATCTGCCTTGATCTTATTTATTCTGTCAAGACTTGTTCATTCTGATTGCACTGTTTTGCTTATCTATGTTCAGATCTTGTTTTCTAAATACATAACATGAGTGTTTAATGATTGAAAGTTGTGATTTCAAATATTGCAGGTCAGTGAGGAGTATGAGCTTGAAAATGTGTTGAATGATGTCTGGGCTGATCCTATAAGAAGTCCATTCTCATCTTTAGTTTCAGTTTAACTTATATTTGGACTTTTGCTTTGGCATCTGTTATGACTTTTGGTTTATTTTTATGTAATAACTGAATGGATGTTGTGGTGTTTTTCAACGTGTCCAATAAATGCATGTGGGGGCATTTTTTAAATGGGTGCAATGAATGCCTGTGGAGGCTTTTCTTAACGTATCAATCGTGTAGCTTTATAGTCGCTTTGTGAGTGTATTTGTTTTGATAATGTTGAGACGTTTAAGATTGCATCGTTAAGAATCTAATGAGGCGCTTCTGAAGGTATCAAAAAGCATCTGAGGAGGCGCTTCTTAGCGTATCAAAAAAGCATCTGAGGAGGCGCTTCTTAAAGTATCAAAAAGTAGATTCAGCTATAGAGACAGGAGAACTAGTGGCGCTTGAAAACGTCACTTCCAGACTCAAACGCCTCCACACGTTACTTTTAAAGGCGTTTTTCAATGTCACTAAATCCTGTTTTTCTTGTAGTGGGGGATGTTAACAATATAAATTCTAAGTCAACAGAATTATCCTCAAAGTCAACTGCTTCTGAATTATATTCAAACACTCTGCTGGAGAAATAAAGGAATATTTTTGGAGAAATAAGGAGTTGGTGCACCTAGATGTGTTGTGTGACAAGCTACGCCTCGAGATTACTTTCTATCGAATTATCTGGAAATATTTTAGCGTGTTTTTTTTAAGTAAATTAGCTGTTAAATAAGTTGTTTAGATTTTCCTTTATTTTCTCTATTTTGTTACAACAATAAAGATCACTCATGTATAAAATAGTGATCACGGCTCCTCTGTAATTCAAGCAAGCAAATAGAGTACATTTTACAAAATTACTATCTTCTTTCATTCAATCATTAATTACCTTTTCATTTAAGCAACAAATATGGTGTCGGGAGCAATACCGTGGTGTCGATAAAAGCCGTTAATATTAAATAAATTATTTAATCAGCACCACTCAATATGTGACACTTGGAACTTTTACGTTGCATCCCTAAAATCAAAGATTCCAAAAAAGAAAACCCTCTCAGGCCAACTTTGTCAAACGCAAGGTGCTTTCGTATCTGTGGAAGAAAAAAAGAAAAAAAAAAAAAACGCAAGGTTATTAATTAAAGATTTTTGAGCAGATATTTTGAAAAATAATGTGGCTACAATTTATCATTTCCCTATCACAGCCAGACAAAATTTAGTTAAATGGTTCTAATAAATCAATAGGAAGACAGCAGATGAAGTGAAAAGAAAACTGTCATATTAGGTGTAAGGCATAAATGATTTTTTATTAAAGGGAAAAAGTGCAAAGGGGAAAAATAAGAAGCATAAAGGCAAAAACCTAAAGCCAAAAGAATTTATGGCTTTATTATGGGTATTGTGGGACCCATGACTAACATACCTTTAATATAAGTTGTGGTCTGGATTTGCTAGGTGACTTGAGTCACATAAATTTAAACACAAAAAGTTTGGTACTTACTGTCATTTTATTGAAAAGGGAATTATCTGTAAATTTGCTACTTTAGTTTAGAACATGAGTCATGAGTATATCTCTTTCTTAAAATACCATGAATTACATTTTCTACTGATAAATGGCTTGACTGTTTCAAAAGGGCCGATGGACCCTAAACGGGAGTGTAGATGTTTGAGCCCCGAGGAAATTTCATTCAGTTCTTTAGTATAATAGTTGACGATGCCAATAAATGTACTTATCCACGTGGCACCTCTTTAGTGACTCGACATTAAAGAAGGAGAGAGAGATGGCGCCAGACATCCCACTAACCGGACTAACACGGTCCGGCTGCTCGCCCCATCCTTTTCAGGTCGACCTGTGCTTAGAACCGACCTCCACCGATCATAAGCAGTTTCGAGTTCCGTGTCCGACCTTTTAAGGTCGGGCGTCGCTTACACCCTAGCTGACCGACGACCAACCTTATCGGACAGCCAAAGTCCCAGACTTACCAAGCGTAAGGACCCGACACCAGCTCGGCCGTTCTCCCCGACCTTCAAGGGTCAGTCAGTTCGGCTCGGGCCATCCATGTCGGCCAGAGTCAGTCTCTTAATCATATTTCCCACGTGCGTAATAAACTGATACTTTTGGAAAGGACCTCTAGTCGTTTAGACTCCAATCTTTATCATTTAAATACGAATATTTGAATACCATAATTATCTTCTAGAATCAATGAGATTAATCAATCGTAATCCTTTTTCTTAGGGAACACGTTATTCAGTGTCCATCACAGACACGCCACTCGCTGACTCTAGGACACAAGCCCCTCTATATAAACAAATCCCTAAGGAACTACGATGACTTGATTCCAATCCCAGCATTGGATACGTAGGCAGCTTGACCACCGTCAAGTGCAGTCTAAAATATCTCAAATCGCCCCCCTCGTTTTGTCGTTCTTCATATTCTGGAAAATACCTTTGGACAATCGTCAAGAGAAAGAACCCTAAGATTAAAGGAGACGATTTTTGGACTGTCAATAGCAATCTTATTACTCTGAGTTACTAGGTTACTTGATTAATATCTCCACACATCCCGTGGAACGTGGGGTGGGGACCCTCATGGTTAAAGTTTAACTATTTCTATCCATTATAATATGTATCAATGCTAATTCTAGCACCAAGGACATAGTCAAGAAATTACATTTGGATTGGCTGATAGACTATATTATAATAATTAGGTGGACTGGTTAAGATGTTATAATAGGTAATGTCGAATGATATAAATTATATATATATATATATATATATATATATATATATATATATATATATATATATATATATATATATATGTTTTGGGGGTGGGCTTAGCCCCCTAGAAATGTCACAGATCCCGTCCTTGGCTAGCACAAGTCGTTGGAGGATTGATTTGATTTGCAATACCTTCTGCCCGCATGAAGCTGGAAGTATTATATCTTTGCCTTTATCCGTGAGAAATGTTGATAACAAACTCACATGTTACTATGCGAATATTGATATTTCCTCAGTCAAAACTGGGTATCATCTCACATATAACTTAAGGCGACAAGAGGTTGAATCTGTTATGGCTTTTTCTTCCTAGCCGTATTTTTTTTGAGGACGTTATGGTATTGAAAGGTGCAACCAAAGATTATCCGCCTTTTTGCTGGAAAACTCTTTTAAATGCTCTACCCATTTCTACGGGATTGAGACAAAAGGGAATTGGTAATGGACTTTGTGGTGTTTGCAAGCAAGAAGACGAAACAACATGTCACTGTTTTTTTTCGGATGCACCACGCAGAGAGGTTTGGAAACAAAGTACTTGACGGTAATTATTGGCGAAAATTTAGAAGTAGGTCATTTTAAGACGTCTTCGAATTCCATGTCGACAAAGAAGACGAAAAATGGGATGCTCGGATAATCTGTATATTGTGGTGGATATGAAAGAGCATATGCAAGTTGATTTTCGAGAATGAACATACATCAACTTCTACGATAATTTTGCTCGGGTGAAACTGGATCTTCAGCTTACATTGAAGCGAACGAGAGAAACGAACCGGAACCGAATCTTATAAATCTACATAAGTCGTGAAAACCTCCCTGCCAGGTATGTCAAAATTCAATGAGAATGTCGCTACTTGTGATATCAAGTTAGCAATTGGTGGTGATCAACGAAATTGTAAATGAACAATTCTTGACAGTTTCACATACTTATTGCCACCTTTCACATTGCTCACCCCTACTCTTACTACCACCATAACCCTTCTTCAACCCTACCCCACTACTATCCCATCTCTCATTACCCCTACCACTTTATCATTGCCCATACTTTTTCCTTCACCACCACTACTACCTTACCAAACCTTTACCACCCCACCATCTCCACCTCTACCTCAACCCCTCTAACCTACCTTTACCCTTACCCTTATTGCCTCCACCTCCACCTCCACCCAACCCCTCATATTTACGCTTTCCCACATCCTACTACCTTACCTCGTCTACATACCCTTATCCTTACCCCCACCTCTTACCACCTTCTCTCTACATATACCCTCAACACCAATATCATCCCTAACTTCACCGATACCAAACCACCCCCTCCACCCTACCCCTGTACCCTCGCAACCACCTCTTACCCCACCCTCCTCACCATTACCCTATCATTTACCCTCACCCTACCTCCTATTCCATCACTATCATCTTACCGCCACTCTCGCCCTTTCCATCACTCATCACCCACCGTGTTAGTTATTTTAAATTACCGTTCATTTTGTTTTACCGTGTGTTAAATATGGTACTATAATGCCTTCATTGCATCCTATTACATTAGATTTCTTTCATTCAAATTCAATATGTTACCTTAATACAAACAGACCATTAAGGTATGCCCATTTGGTGCATAGTGTTCATTTCCTGAGAGTACAAAGAGCATACATAACCAGTACCATGAAAGTACTTCCATTTGGTAAATGGTGTTCTTGTCTTGTGGGTCCATAGAGCATATGCATAACCATTTTCAATAGAACATAAAAAACAGTTCCATTCATGTGGCCTTGTCTCACCACTAACAGTTCAAGAACCTACTATATTAAAAATGTCATACAGATTTCAAACAAACCATGGAAATAATGCTATTTGTCATCATTATTGCAGACCAAAGGGTCATTACATCTGGATTTTGGTACATACAATATACTCCTACTTGTTAGTATGTCCTTATGTAACAAGATATTTACATCTTAACACTCAGGCAAGGTAATGTAACACCTCTACCTGATCAACAATCATACAAAACTGCAAAATGGGATAATTTAACTATAGTACACTTTTACACGCCGCGCTGTTTGATTTATGCCCTTTCTTGGAAGATAAGAGACCTAGATAATGCTGCAGGATTCACCTGCAAAGCCGGGGCTGCGGAAGGCGAGCATTTCTTCTCACTAGTCCTTTGTTCAAAGGCTTTGAAAAGCCCTCTTTTGTTGCTCATTGAGTCATATGTAATCCCAAGTGTTGTCCATATAGAGCTCTTGGCAGCTTCCTCAGGATCATCAATCCTCAATGTTTTCGGAACTAGAACCGACCCTTCTGAGCATTTCGGTTCTTGGGATTCACCGCCCTCAGATTCTTGTGATCTAATCACTTCACCATTCCTAGAATGCTTTCCTAATGTTGATGAGGAGTTAGGAAGCAACCATGGGAAACTCCAAGGACCATTCATATTACAATTCCATAAAGGTGTTGGATAAATCGGCATATGATATCCAGGGGGACAAAAAGCTTGCATGGGGACAGCAGGATTCCATGGATAAGGCCAAGGTACACCCGGAAGATAAGGAACCGGAGACGAAAACCTGTTCATTTGCTGCAAAACAGGTTCTTGTTGGCCATTGTTAGCACCTTGATGAACCTTTAAACTTGAACAATCAGTACCATTTCCTACTCCTTTCCCACAAGCGGATGTCACTGGATCAAGTTTATAGAATCCATTTGAACCACCATTAACTGTGTTTTTGTTGGTCATGTTCAAAACCGAAGACACGGGATCACTAAGCGGAAGGTCTTGACCAAAGGTTAGAATAGATCCATTAGGCCTAAAGTTAGGGTGGTGGAATCCGTTCGGAGCATCCATTTGAACAGTTTGAAGGGCTTCAGATATAGTTATGGAGTGACAATTGGATGGGAAATTCTTGTTCTTTCGTCGTCCAGCTCCTACAGGGACATTCCTCATAGTACCTCCAGCAGTCCAGTATCTCTGACAACTCTTGCAAAAATGACGAGGTTGATTAACATTGTAATTGTTGTAATAACAGAACTTTGTATCCATACTATTGCAACGCGGGCACGGGAGGATTTTGTCCGGTTTCTTTAACGCCTTCTGCTGCGAGTTGTCCGTGTTCATATCGCCCTGATCATTTTCAACCTCATCCATGGTGGTTGAACCAGGGCCGCTGTCTTCACAAACTGATACAGCTTCAATGTTTCGTGATTCCTCAAGAACTACATCTTGCTTTTTTTCTTCTGGTAATGATTTGCAATTCTCCTCAGTAAAACCAATCTGTGATATATATTTAAACAAGTAACTTTATGAATTCCAGTTTGAGCAATCAATCAAGTACTCCTTTGAAACATAATCAAAAATGGCAAATCCATTACATTTCTTGGTGAAAAATGGACAAAA
This sequence comes from Gentiana dahurica var. dahurica, assembly GCA_024500145.1. NCBI lineage: Eukaryota > Viridiplantae > Streptophyta > Magnoliopsida > Gentianales > Gentianaceae > Gentiana > Gentiana dahurica. Next base: position 94,253,618 of record CM044905.1, on the reverse strand, counting down.
GAGAAATCCCACAAATTTTCTCTGGTGTATTTATGAAAAGCCATGCCTATATTATTCTTGAAGAATCAAGAATCCAAGAAAGTATAACCACCCAATAATTAAACAAAATTGAAGTTTTTGTCCATTAATGAAAATTTTCGATTCAACTATTCCAGAATTTCAATCCAAACAACAGAAAAACAGAAACAGTAACAAGAAAAATCACATATTGCAGAATGGAAGGAAAATTTAAGCTTTGATTTCACTAATATAAATGCAGAGAAAAGTTCTGAAATTGCAGAAAACATTAGAATGTTCAAAATTGAGCAGAAATCAGTTGAATTAAGCTAAGAGAACTTCAAAACCATACTATTTAACCGCATGAAATGCTAAAAACTAGCTTACACACAAAAAAAAATTGTTTTTTGGATTTGAACCGTACCTTTTCATCTTCATTTTCAGTTTCAGTTCCGCTCTCTTCAACTTCGCTCAGCAATTCACAACTATTTCCTTTACTATCATCACCGGAAAATTCTTCTCCGGCATGAAGAATATCACCGTTATCCATCAAGCAAATCTTCTTGCCAAAAAGCTTGATTTCTGGATCTTTGACTTCCTTCATATTCTCAACCAAACAAATCAAAAACAAAAACCCAATAAATTTTACAAACTACTAATATCAATGAATTCCAGTTCCAATTCACACTCCGATGATGTCTGATCAAGTCTTAGTTGGCATTGTTTGGATTGCGGATTTTGATTTTGGTTTGCGTTTTAATATACGAGGAGGAAAAGGGGATGTGGAAAGCCACGTAAGTAAATGTCTTATTTTTCTGAGCCACAAGTTTTTATTTGTGGCCAGTATATTTTTTGCTTTAAAGAGAAATTATTAAAGGTAGATTCCAATAATTTATGGAAGATTTATGCACCTATTTGGGGAAAAAAAAAATGATGAAGTGTGGATGTTTATGAAATTTGGATAAATACGTTGACGAATCCAGAAATATTATGTTTAGGTTATAAAGAAAAATTTAAAATAAATTTTTTCACTAGGCTTGATTTTTTTTCTTCTATATGTAAGATGTAATAATTTTTTTTTGTTTAATGGATCTTATATACAACATATGTAGTTCCGTCCTAATCAAATATATATGCACCCTACTCAATCTATTGTTGGAGCTCAATAACGAAATTCGACCTTTTAAGAGTCGAATTTACGACCTCTGTAAAGTTTAAATTTACACAACTTGTTGTGTCCTGAGTATAATTTTTTCTAAATCTGAATATTAAAATTTCTAAAATGTTGTTTTTAAATGATTATGTGGAAAAGTTAGATTTCTACCCCTATGAAAGGTTAAAGCTATTTCAAGTTAAATACTCTATCGTTCCTAATTATATATCGCAGTTGGCAAAATCAAAATTTTCTTTTTATATGCGTAGTTACATTTTCAATACATATTTTAATACTTTTTCCGCTTTTTAATATTACTTTTCAACTTTATAGGCTCATTCAATCAATATATTCATTACACCACTATACTTTTCAAGATTTTTTTTTGGAATACTCATTTTTTTAAATTTGTGTGTTTTATCAAACACGACATATAATTAGGAACGAATGAAGTAATTACTTTTTAGTATATAAGTAATAAAACTCTCCGTAGTAAAAAAAAAAAAAAAACAATGAAATGTCAATGCAAATGATGATTTGACATATTCTTTTTTTTTTCTACGAAATACTAAAGCTTTATTGAAATCGGATAAACCGAACTTACAACGCGGTAAAACCCGCACTACAACGCGGCCAAAAACCGCACTACAACGCGGCCTAGCCGCACACTAAACAGCCTACAATACAACAAAGCCGAGTAATAAGTTGAAATCGAGGGTGCTGAACAGAAGGAAATTTTCCGAAAGAAATAATTCCATAAGGCGTTCAGACACATGGATCCTCTCGGCGACAGACACTTACAAGAAAAAAAACCAAATAAAAAAATATTAACAATGTGCTAGCAGCGCCGCCGGAGAGTAAAACAAAGCAGCAAGCTGAAGCCAAGGACCAAGATAGATGCCACAAGCACCCACCGCCATCGACCGCCGCCCCCGGGCGGAGATCGAAGCCCGTAAGAGATGACTAACGCCTCGCCAAAAGAACGACTACCATAACTGTCAATTAAGAGCCCGAAGCCTTAACGGTGTTATGTAAACCGCACAACGATGAGTAGCACCATCCGGTAAGGGAACAGCCATGCCGCCCGTCTCAATTAGAAGCGAAGAACCAGCAGAGGGGTGGGACGCTGAACCGCCAACGAAGCGCGCAAGAAAAAGCGACTGCCACCGGATCACCGCCGGACCTCCACCGGAAGCCGTCACCACCAGCACCGGATCTGGGCAGAGAAGGCCACAGATCCGCAACAACCCTGCTGAAACACAGCCCCAACAACCCGATCACAGCACCACCGTCACCACCCGATCGATAACACCACCATCACCGGACCGCAGCACCATTAACAGGCTGCCAGAGCAAGAACAGCCAGGGAACAAAGGAAAAGAAAAGAAAAGGAAAGGGAAAACCTAGGGATCTAAACTAGAATCGGACGCCGGCAGCCTAGCGCCACCGGCACCGGAAATAAAACCCGAACTTGGTAGCTTTTGGGAAGTTTTCAGCGGGAGAAGGGGAAAAAGTTTTTCTCTTGCTTTTGATTTGACATATTCTCTAACAATAGGAAAATTAATTTTTTTTAAAGTTATTTGAGATAAGGATAATTTGACATTTTTTTTTGAATAATAATCTAACTTGATATTTTTGTAAGGCTTTAAAGACAACGGTATTTGTTTAGACATATATACCCTTTACTATTGAACAATTCACAATAAACCAAGTCTGGTTGCCGCACTGCCCACCCCTCCTCCTCCTCCTCCACCGTCGATGCCGCATCCCGGTCAGATATGAAATTTCAAGTGAACAGGAATTTGGTATTGATTTCATTTCTTTGATAATAATTCTTTTCTGTTTGTGGTCTTTTTTAATTTTCATCTTGTTGCTAAAAAAATGTCAAATCAAATAGTGATTGGCATAAAGAGAAAAAAAATTAGGCAGGGTGGATGGGAAGTTATTGTATGGTGTCTCCATACGGTGTGGAGGTATCGTGTGACACTTTTTAGATCATACAGTTTTATTCTGTATTTAAATTGTGTAGTTCTGATCTTTTCACCCGTTATTTCACCTTAAATTTCCTCACCACACAATAACTTTTCGGATGGTTGGGTCATTTTGACCTACTTTGAAGAATGCAAAAACATTAATTAGGGAATGATTCATCGTGTTACGAGCCGGGGCGTATCTAACTTTTAGTGGCTACGGGGCAAAACTAAAAAAGGGCTATTCTTTATTAATAAAATTAATGTTCATAAATAAATGACATAAGTTAATTTACGCTCAAGAAAACACAAATGCTAAATCATAATAATGGTATTTAAGAATATATTACAAATGTCGATCAAACAACGAATTTAAACTATTGGTAAAACATGTTAGAGCACTCGCATCAGACACTTTTAAGGAATTCTTTATTGTACAGTTTTAAATACACATTTTATCTAGTTTACAGAATCTCTATCCAAAATAAAATGCAACAGATTCCCTATCTCACATGGGTAATGATACGTTTACAGAAACAAACTTACAGAATGTTTACAGAATGTGTAATCCAACGGCTGCATTTTTTTCTCCTTTTATTTTATTTGTTATAAACAAATAGTGAGTGGTGATGATGTATTTTCTGTAAAAATTCTGTATATTTTTTCTGTAAATGTATCACTCCCGTCTCACATAATGCGGTTGATATAAGAAAAATTTACTGAATTTAAATGAATGCAGTAGATGTAAAAGAAATTTTACAGAATATGTGTTTTATAGTTAAAAATTAGAGTATCTATTGCAGTGTTATTTTTCCAGTTGAAATTTCTAAAATACATATTTTAAAAGATTTACACTGTCTACTGCAAGCGTTTTAATTTTGGCTTCTTTATATCAAACTTAAAGTATTAATGTTACAACATGTACTTTTAGGCCCCATTATCTCATAGGCCTTGGGCGGTCGCCCATCTCGACGTGCCTACGACCGGTCCTGGTGATGCGTGGAAATGGTACCATGAAAGGTCCAATTGATGTGTACCTATTTAGCCTCATTGATGAATATGCCAAGAGTATCGAACCCGGTAGCTTTAATTTGAGCGGGTATCGATGGATCTTTCGAGTTTAATGGGATGTCAGAGTATCATTTAGACATGCACTATATCTATTAGCAAAGCAAGACTTTAGAGATTCAATTGGATCATAATGAACTTAGAGACAGTTGGATAAGATAAACTTCAAAAGTGAACTAAAAGTTTCCATAAGATAGTTGTGTTTGGCCTTAGGTTTCCTAGGCCAAATTTGTGCTATTTACAAACAATATATCAATCCAACTTCTAAGTTGAAATCGAGAGGGATTAGCCACAACCTTTAGCTTAGGGTTTTCAGCCACACTTTTAATCGGCGGGATGCTGCCGGAGGCTCCTCCTCCCCCTCGGCCACCCCATCTCCACCTCTCATACGCACAAGTTACGAAGGGCGCAACGCATATCCCACTCTCTTCTCATGTTGACAACTTGCGTCCTTCCTCATTCAAAGGATAACCGGCATTGGAAACCAAAGCAGCCATGGCCGCCACCTTTCAACGTTCACTCGTCGGCAAATTCAGTTAGGGCTGGCCCCTTCTAGAGGTAGTTAATAATTTTTTAATTGTGAAAATTCATAAGGGAAATTATGCACTAGGTCTTCTCGAAAACAAGCATGCTTTAATCCGCTTTGAACACGATGACGACCACATTCGGCTATTTTCGAAAGCTTCTTGGCAAGTTGGCAATAAGAATATGCGTGTGTTTATATGGACTGTCGATTTTCATGTAGACGAAGAGCCCTCGATTGTTCCGTTGTGGATTTCGTTACCGAAATTACCAGTTCATCTTATGAATAAATCTTTGATAGTTACACTTATGCATGCTATTGGAAAGCCCCTTCACATAGGCGCATCCACAACCGAATTAATTGCGCCGTTCCTCCATGGCTAGGGTCCAGGCTGAAGTCGATGTTTTAAAGGATGTTCCCACTAGAATTTGGATTCAAAAAGAGAAGTGTGACGGTTTTTGGCAGCCTATTTTGCAGGAGGGAACTCGTCCGACCTACTGCACACATTGTTGGGGCATGGACCATTATGAAGAAGACTGCAAAATCAAGCATTCGGAATTTTCTCCTCCCGGACGTGAAGAGCCCTCGAAGTCATTACAAGTCTATGCCCCCAAGCAACCGCAGCCCCTTACTATATACCAAGGAAAACTCCCGAGTACTAATAATACGGTTTCACCCCTAGTCCTCCAGCAGAATACGTTGTTACACCCCAAATGAACGAGAATACAAATTTGAAAACGTCAAATACCGCACTAGAAGGGCCAGACCATTATCGAAGAGCATCAGAAAGCTATGATGACTATAGTACAATCCACTACGTCACCACAACCTGAAGTCCATAAACCACAATTGCACGAGCACAAAGAAGATAATTCCAAAAAGACGGACCAACAACTTCAGACGGACTCACGCATTCATGAATGCTCAGGTCAACATGTACAAGATACATTTGCCTCTCATACACAACATTCGAAGTAACCTAAGGTCCCAAAAAGCACTCAAAATACTTCTTCATCAACCCCAAAGAATTCTAACATCGAGCAAACGGGTTTGGATAAAGACATAGAACTTCTCCAACTTTTGAATAATTCGCCTGGAAAAATCGAGAAAAAGAAAAACCACTTTTCTGATATTGAAAAAGAAACTTTTGTTGTAGAAAGAATTCATATGATGTTTAGAAGATCAAAAAAGAAGAATAAGCGTTATGTTATGTTTTTTCAGCTATGAAACTCGGTTTGTGAGTTTTACAATATTTTTCTTAGCTTATAATAAACGTGTTGAAGCTCAAGCTGATGCCACATGATCAAGGCTGTTTTCAGTTCAATACATTCCAAGTTACATGACAGGGAGTTCTCTCGGGAATTTCATCGAACACACACAAGGAGAAGCAGTTTAGTTTGTTAGAAGTTAATTAAGTTGTTGTAACCGACTCAACTGTCATTTAGGTGCTTAGAGAACTTGTATATAAGTTCAATTGTAGTCTAGAACAACTCAATTGTAAAGATTCTATCTAGATCAATGAAATAAATTTTCCCGCCTTTTCCAGTTTTCAAACTTCTTCTTCTTCATAGCGCTTGTTCTTATTTTTCTACAAATTTTTCCGTTTTAATTCTTATTGTTGGTCCCTGAGAAGGGTAAAACTATAGTCAGAGGGGGTGAATGACTATAGTGGAGTTTCAAAAACTTTTCTTGTATGTAAAAGCTTTTGGGCAGCGGATTAGTCCCTTGTTAAAATGTTGTTTCAAAGTAGATTATGCAATCACAGATATAAGATATAATGTAAGCAATTAAATAAATACAGTAAGGTAAATTGCTGAAAGTAAATTGACACAAAGGTTTATAGTGGTTCAGGGTGGTGTAATCCCTTAATCCACTCTTCTCATGTGATGATTGGAGGAATTCACTATTGTTTTCACAGATACACTAGCCTGATTGTCCTTGACTACACAAGCTTCACAATCTTCAAGACTATCACTCCCTGGCATCAACAGCTTCAGTGACTCAGTCTCTTTCACTGCTCATTGAGAACAAATCTTTCAGCAGCTATCACAAACACAACTTCTTCTCAAATGGCTCTGATTCAGTTGCTTGATTGAAGTGAATTGGATTCACAAAACTTGTTGATCAAACTCAATGCTTGATGTTGGAATTTTATTCTTAGTTTTGAGTTGATCACTAGATGATTCATTTTCAGCACAGATAGAAGGCTTTTCACTTTGGCAGCGTTTTTGCTCAGATTCAATCGTTCTTGTTGTTTTTTTTTCTTCTGTCTGTCGGCTATTTATAGCCTTGATAATTCTTGGTTTGAATTTCTGTCCGTTGGCTATATTAATGAAGGGAATAATCCTTGATTTTATTCTTGATAACCCCTTAATTATATTCTCCTTGATTTCAGTGATCGGATTTTTTTTCAAACGTTTATCAGAAAATCCGTCCTTGATTGATCCTTTATTGATTGTGCATTTAATGCTTGATCCTCTGTATCTTCCTCATATTTCAAAATCTGATCAAGTATGGTTTACTTGGCCATTCTCTGAACAGTTAAATGACTATCTGACTTTGCCGTTTAGGTCTTCCTTCACTGCTTTGTCTTCACTTAGCCGATAGTCAGTTCACTTTGCCGATTCACTATTTCCTTCATTCTTTTAGGTTCAGGAGAATCTTTGTACTTCACTGATCCTTGATTTGTGTGAGATCAATGTACACCATATTTAAACATTAAGCTTCATCACTTGAAACATAACTTAGACTTATCCAAGGCCATCACAGACTTCCTTGGTTATAAGTCAGACCATAGTATCTTCTGTTAGGTGTAGTGCCCGAAAGACAATTATCTAATTATTTTTATGACAGAATTAATAATTCATCTTATTATATTCTTGTATGCTTATAATTAAGACACTACTGAAAACCCTAAGTACCTCGTTTATGTAATCACATAACTCAGTGTATGGCTATACACAAGAGGATTGAGTTAGTGAGATGTACTTAAAATTAACTTAGTCCGTAGCGTTTATTAATCTGAGTACGGGTCTCAAAATTAATTTGCTAATAATGCGCCCAAAACACTTTAGGTGTGACAGTCCTATCCGGACTGTCGGTAATAGGGTACCTAGTGGGGCATTTATATATGATGATAATCATATAGGGCTGGACCGATTTGATTTGAGTTCTCGATATAATTCCGTGATTGAGAAGTCTTATCGAATCACAAGATGATCATATATGGATTAATCTCAATCCTAAGGTGATCACAGACAACTGCTTAGACTAAGGTAGGGTTTGATGTGTTAGCAAGGATCACTTCGTAGTATGTGGTCCAACACTTCTCGTTGGCTCTATTCTGGAATGAGTGAGTAGTCTGTGCTATCACAGATATGGAATCCATTCCTTCCCTCGGGAAGTAGACAGACAGTTCCCTTATTTGTTAATCCTAGAAACTGATCGATGGTGCTAGTTCATATTATATTAGTTATGAACTAATTGATCACTAGGGGGTTAATGGTAAATAAGGATAAGAGGTTTCGAGAAGGGTCTACGGAGATATCCCGAATCGAAACGAACAGTTTATGGAGGATTTATCCGTAGGTAATGATTATATCAGTGGACGCTTATCAACTCATAGTTGAGTATAAGTTATCTATATTCGGCAGAGTCCAGTTTCGGGTTTATGGTGGTGTAATCCCGGAATTAATAGATTGAATATTATTGTTCGGTCTGACGAATAATTTTATTTAATTTATTGTAGCTACTGAATATGGGTCCATGGTCCCGACGTGGCTCCTAATATAACATATGTGTTTTCTCGTCGTTTCACCTCAATCAATATTAAATAGTTGGACTGGACTGTTTAATAGATATGTGGATTAATTGTTTAGTTGGACTAAATAATTAAATACATGAAAAAGATATTTTTCATGGATTCGGCCCAAAGTGATAAAAATTTCATGTGACCTAATATTTAATTAGGGTGGCCGAAATTATTATGTAATTATTTATTGGGAAATTAGTTTTCTTGATAAATAATAAGACATGTGATTAAATTATTTATTTGTTAAATGATTTAAGGAAAAGAAAATCTTTTGTATATCCTAATTTATTTAGGAATATTCTAGATTTATCTTTTTAAGGAAAATGATTAATTTGATTGATTTTGTATTAATTAATTAAATCCTTGGAGGACAAGGATTACTCTCCTATGTAAAGAGAGTTCTTCCAAGCCTTTGATGATAGATCACATACACGACTTTGTGGGAGTATTATAGCTTAAAATTTTAGGCTATAATAATACTAAGTGTTTGGGTTTTAGAAAACTTCGGGTTTTCTAAGATAGCATATCGAGGAGGTCCGGTGGCTTGAAACACCATCCACTGGTGGTGCTTGGAGACACACGTTGGAAGACTGTGGCTTCTCATCTAGCTTGGATCTTGGATTGAAGATTGTTCTTGGAGTTTATTCACCATAAACTGGTAAGCAATCTAACCCCCTCGTAGGTTAGATTTATTATTCATGTATTTTGATTGTTTAGATCTAGATCTTGTACTTTCCGCTGCGTAATCGGGTGGATCTTTGATCCATCCGGTGATATTACATCCAACATCTTCATGCTTCTCTGCTGGTACTTAGCTGGCTTCACTCTGCCGAAAATATATTCTTACTTAGCCGTCCTACCAACTAGTACAATACTTGTCTGACTCAACTTATACAACATGTCAGACTCTAAGCAAAGACTTATACAGAGAATTCTAACTTATTTCAGGCTTGCTATAACAGCTAGTATGGCCATCATCAAAACATAATAAATGTTCCTAACACTTTTTCAACATGGTATCAGAGTGCGATGCATATGCTGTGCATTTCTTGTTGATCGCGGTGTGGAATCGCAATCTTGAGTTGTAGTGTGGAACTACAATTAATTCTTTTCTCTGTTTTTGGGTTTTCTGTTCTTGTTTTCTTGGCAATGGCTGAAGAGGGAGATGGTATTGTCAATCCCTATCACATTCATCCTGGGGAGAATCCCTCAGCTGTGATTGTTCAACCGGTTCTAAAGGGAGTTGAGAATTATCACTGCTGGAAAAGAGCAATCTCCATGGTTTTATCAATGATGGGCAAATTGAAGTTTGTTGACGATTCATTGCCTAAGCCGGAAAAAAATCACAGGCTTTACGAAATCTGGTGCCAATGCAATGACATGATGTCAAATTGGCTTGTTAATTCTGTGGATGTTTCTATTCAGCAAAGTATTTTTTGGTTAATACAACAAGATATATTTGGGTTGATCTTGATCATAGATTTGGAGTTGGTAATGCTTATCGTCTGTCCAATCTTCAAGAAGAGATCTATGCCACAAATCAAGGTACAATGTCTATAACCCAATATTAATTTCACAAAGTTGAAGAGTTTATAGGATCAATTGTTGGTTCTGAGGCCTGCTCCACCCTGTACATATGCTGCTCTACCTGTTTATAGAGAGCAGAATGAGACTGACAAAGTCATCAGGTTCTTGAAGGGATTGAATGATGCCTACAACAATGTAAGATCACAAGTCTTGATGGCCAAACCTATTTCAGACCTTCCTACAGTGTTTAATATGGCTTTGCAACATGAGAGTCAACTCAATTATGCAGATATGGGAGCTGATAAGACAATATTAAATGCCCAGGCAAATGGTTTCAAACAAGATAATCAAGACTCTGTGGCCTTAGTCTCCCATACTAATGCTTCCTATGGAAGAGGTGGAGGAAGAGGCTCTGGAAGGGGTTTTCCTGGAAAGAACAAGAAGCCACAGTGTTCCTATTGTGGAAAAGAATGACACACTGTTGAAAAGTGTTATAAGAAATATGGATACCTTATTGGTTCAAAAGGCAGAGGAATAGGGCAGATGTTGAAAATGTGTCCTAAACCCAATCGGGTTGGACCGGATCCGACCGGGTCGGGTCATTTACAGTCTATTTTAGTTTATGTAATAACTTTATTATGATTAATAAATGCACTTTTGTTATTATATATTGTTCATCTTCATGTTATTGATTGTATATATATAGTAACGTCCCTAGTGTCAAACTGTGATAGAGAAACCATGATAGTGATTATGGTTGATGAGATATCTAATCACTTTAATGAGTTTGATACTTGAATGTCTCTAGTCGTATGTACTGTCAAATGGGACATTGATAGAATGATTAGACTAGCACGTATTGGATGTCTTCTAACTTATTGAAGATAGGGATAGATCTCGTCTATCGAAATGTAGAGACACTTGGACTGTACATGGACGTGTATTAGAGAATGCGTACGTTAGACTGACCCACTTACATTAAGTGTCGCACTATGTGGCGGTTTTGAAATTATCCTTACGACTGGAGTCTACATTGCATCACGGTGTGGATTGTCATGCTTTGACACTTTTGAGATTTCCACTAGCCACGGGGCGATCATGTGGTAGTGATTGTGTGTGATATTGAAGCATGCGGAGTATACATGTTTGGTCGTCCGGGAATCGCGTATCCTATGATTGGGAATGAATATCCGAAATGGCCTTCTTATAAGGAATTTCTAGCTCTTGAGAATCTTTGCAAAGTGGGAGTAAATGTGTTATTCCGAGAGAGCATGATATCCAGATTACAAGATACGATCGTTAATGTACTGACACTCGAGATACAATCATATGGATATTATTACAGCGGTAGGATTGTAATTTACACGATAACTATTTCACATCAAAGGTAGTAGTTATTGCATTTGAATTTTCCGATGATTGATGGTCACAGTGTGTTGCTCGACGCTATCCCGTGATCGTTAGGTATGAAGGGCATTTTCGTAATTTGCACTTTGTGTCTACGGCCAACATATTCGGAAGCCTATCGGGTCACACACATAGGAACATCGAGTCGTATTAAAATGCGGTTATTGTTGATAGCCAAATAAGGAAAGTTTATCTCAAGACTATTAAGGTTATAGTGGCAAATTAATATGGTGGTATTTATTTATTATGAATAAATAAAATACAAGATATTAATTGTACATAAATTATATTAATTAAAGAATATTCTGGATGTCAATATTTTGCAGAATGGGGCGCAGATCACAAGAGTATAAGATACACTTGGATTGTGCAATTTAATTAATAAGATTACCATAATATTAATATTGGATATTAATTGATTTTGGAAAAATAGATTTATAGTAATAAGATAAATATATTCAATGTAAGATATTGACAATATTTAGTTTTATTTAATATAAGATATTATAATAAAAGAGATAAATCAATCTAAGTGATTTTCCTTATTTTATTGGGAAAAGATTTTTCTCTTTCATCTATCTTCTAGGAATCTTCTCAATCAGATTAGGGGACATGGGGCGCCACTTTCACCCTATATAAGAAAGGGTTGGCTAGCTCTATTGTACATCACAATTCCAAGAGTTAATAGTTCTTGAGTAAAATAGAGAGCTTCTAGTAGAGAGTTAGAGAGAGAAAAATGCCGGTCTAGCAGTCGGATTTTTCTGATAGCAATCCAAGGAGGATTCCCACGAGGACTTCGTGTGGATATCGATAAAGGCCGGACGCGTGGACGGCTTGCGCACAGTACTACTCTCCATTAACGGTCAAAGTGTCGATCTTATAGATCATCCAAGGTATATACCGTCAAACTACTTAATGTGTTTATTGTGTTAAACAAAGACGATCTTGGATAGGAAATTAAAATTTTAAATTCTGCTGCGTTAAACCAGTGATTTCCTAACAGCAGATACAGGCAAATCATGTGTGTAACGCTCCTCTCCCGGGTACCGAGCCCTTATCCAAAAGAGAATGTTCGGCGCGTATATCATTAAATAAATATAATATTATACGCAAGCCTCTATGTCGTCGTATCAAATAAAAGAAAACGGAAGCTAAAAAGACTCGGGTAAAAATACATGCTACTAAGAATAGATACAATCATTCTAAAGATGGAAATAATTAACTTACAACAACGATTCTCCAAAGATTACAAAGTACGATGTCTTGAAAGTACAACTTGTCTACAAAGTCTAGAATTAAAAGTAAAACAAAGCATCGTCGAAAGTCTTCCTCGTAGTCCTCAACAAACTCGTAGTCAGCCTGTTCGTCTTCTCACCCCACAATGCATACAAAAGAAAATGCAAAGGAGGTAAGTACAAAGTACGTAGTAAAAGTGAGAAGCTAACGAATAACTAAGTTCTATAACAAAAGGCTCTTTTTATTATTATTATTATGTTATCTTTATGAGAGATCGACTCAATCTAGGGTTCACTTCATGCCCATCGACATGTCATGACTATACGTTTCTAGCTTAACTTATCTTGGTTACGTCATTACTCAAGGACACTGCATGGCGTTCATCCGCCTGAAGATATACTTGCTAACTAACGGTGATTAGCACCGATTAGCTCCGGGGTCTCCCCGGCATGCGTATACGTTCGATGAATTTCCTCCACTGCCATTCAGCCGTTCATAGGCCTGCCGCGTTGTTCACCTTTTATGAACGTATCACATCGCCGATATGAAATAGTGCCTAACCGAGAATAAATGACGTTTTAACTTTTACTACACATATGTAATTATTTACTGATGTTATCTAGCCACCTAAGTGTTTTCAGGTAAGCTCCCTCACATACACTACTCTCTTTCCTAGACCACTAGACACGGACAAGGCCTAGCTCATACACAGACATTGATGAACTCTAGTTCATCAAAACACAAGCCCTTTCATGCCTTTCCGACGGTCCCGAACTTCAACTCCCTTTAAGAGTTCATCCGGTGCCGGAACCAAACACATCAGAAACTCAATCGAGGCTTGTTTACGTTTAATTAATGTTATTGAATCAAAAAAATAGAAATTTAAAACTCAACACAAATATACCAAAATATATCACATCCCATTAATTACAACTTAGCATGAATTCTATCACCAAACAACACCAAAACTCACCAAAACTCAACCTATCATTATAAAACTATAATTATTCATTAGGAAGAGCCTCTTACCTTAATTGCAAACAATCTTCAAAGCAAAACGCCAAGTGACTGCTACAACTCTTGATCCTCAAACCCAAAACCTACTTGATCAACAAGTAAGCCCTAAAATCCTTTTTTTTTGTGACAAAAACCGAACTGAAAAAGTGTTTAATAATGCATATTACCTGAATTAAATGCTGTGAACCTATTTTTTGAATGATCTACGCTCCAAGACGATCGTTTTGACTACTCATGGCTGAAAAACAGAGCTACGGATTAAAAGATACGAATTTTTGAAGAAACGAACTCGACGATTACGAAAAACTAGGGCTAAACTGAAAACTTACGGAGTCAGGATATTTTATTTTTCAAAGTTGCGTCTCGTCGCAGTGATCACTTTTCTCTCCTGCGGTATCTTGAAACGATGAACGGATTGACCGCACAGTTGAAGATTATGTTCCAGACATCTCCTGCGTTGTTCTTCTTCTTGCATCGTTCACTGCCCTTTTTTTTCCAAAATTGGCGTGAACCATAAAGAAGGATTTTGGGGATTATTTCATTTAAATAGTTACTAATTAAAAATCATTTTAATTAAATAACTAAATCCCTTTATTCCTTAAATAAATTTCCAAGACATTAATTAAATCTTTTTAATTAAATAAAAGAATAGGCTAAATAATAATTAGGTCGTAGCCCGCATACCCAATTACTAATTTACCCTTTTCTAGAAATTCGGGATGTTACATTCCTCCCTCCTTAATAGGAGTTTCGTCCTCGAAATTCGAATGTAACTGGGGTGTACTTGAACTCTGGACTTTGCAAGGCATTTCATCGTCTAACTCTCGTGTCGTCTTTTCCGGTGTGTGACTGCTTCACTGAGCCAAAGCTAGTTGTACATCTTCTTCCTTGATTTTCTTTATCCACCACTCCAAAGTGCACTTGTTTCTTCTGCATAAATGAAGATCTCTTCAATTACTACCAGGTCCACGCTTGCTTCCACATCAACATTGGTTAAGCATTGGTTCATCACTGGCACAAGAGGGACGTCTTTAGAAACACTTTATCTTTGACTTCAAACGCTAACAGTCTTCTTCTTCCATCTTCCCAACGCTTCTTCTTGTCTTGAGCCAACTTGAGGTTGCGATGCTCCACTTCAATCTTCTCATTTGCTTGATGTATCAACTCTGGTCTCGTATCCTGTCATCGCTCCACTTCATCCCAGAAAACTGATGTTTATCGCTTTTCTCGAGGTAGAGTTTCAAATGTTGACATCTGGATGTTGGCGTGGTAACTATTGTTGTATGCAACTCTTCTATGTCTATCTTCAAGAGAGATCTTCAGCAGTACTGTTCCAACTCTCTGTGCATCTTGGTTGCTCCGGATGAACACAAGTGCTATCTTGTGGATTCATTCATCACTTTGACACAAACTTGTTGTAGAACCATAATGATCCCAGCTAAAGGACTTCTGAGGCTCGTTGGGATGGAGAACATGCATTTTCCATACTTTCTCTTGACGATCTGATCCAATCCTTATGCCAATAAGGGTTAGCTTGGAAAAACAAACATAGTTTGAAGGTGACAGGTTGAGCACCAGGAAGACTAAACCATTTAGAAATCAAAAGAGGGCAAAATCTCAACATGCCGGAGCTTTAGAGACAAAACGAGTACACCAAAGGTCTCAGAATGAAATAAAAGGGAACTTGTCAAGGAAAAATCAAAGTCTGCATTATTCAAACAGAGGTTATTTCAAAACTGAAAAGGAGATAGGGTTTTCCTCATGACAATGTAAGGGAAAAATCAAAAGTTTGAAAATGTATGTTATAAACGAGCTTTCAAGTGAAGGGGAAAAGACACTTAAGAATTTTTGGATAAAGTTTGGCTTTAAAGAATTAACTCAAACTTTCAAATGAAGTGTGAAAGATCATTGATGATCCACTTTAAAGTTTCAAGGTTGCACTACTCGAGAGGATTAATACACTGCCGGGGAAATAAGGGCTCAAGGTTATCCCTCGCGTGGGAAAGAAAAGGTTAAAACAAAATGGACATCCAACCGGTGTAACGCCCCGTTCCCGGATACCGAGTCCTTATCCGGAAATCGAACGTTCGGCACGTATAAAATAAAAGTAAATTCATTTTATACGTAAGCCTCTACTACGTCGTATCAAATTAAAGGCAAAACGGAAGCAAAACTCGGATATATAAAATTTTTCCAAAAATAAAGAGTAGAAAAGAAATCTAAGGGTAGAAATGTAAATTATTACATTTGGAAAAGTACGATGATCCCAAAAAGATAAAGTACGACAAACTGTCAAGACCAAAGGTCTACCTCAAAAGTAATGAAAGAACAACCAATGAAAAGCAGAATAGAAACATCTTGTTACTTCAACGAGCGCCGTCAAACGTCGTCGTCAAACTCTTCCTCGTAAACCTGTTCGTCTTCTCATCCCCAAACACATAGAAAAAGTATGCATTCGAGGTAAGTACAACGTACTTAGAAAGAAAGAGAAGCTATGAAAACAATCATAGTTATAAAGAAAAGATAATTATTTAATCAGTTGATTAAATGAGACCGACTCAATCTAGGGTTCACTTCATGCTCATCAACATGTTGTGACTAACTGTTTCTACTTAGCCTATCTATATTACAACCGCACTCAAGGGCACTACGCGCATCCACCTCAGCAGAGTCCCTCTGTACTTAGGGTCTTTGACCTACAGAGTTCTTCTACCTTGGGGACACTCTTTTGCAACATATTAGTGGATCACACCAATATCCACGAAGTCTAGAAAAGGTAGACTCCGATAGCACGCACACCTCAGCAGAGTCCCTCCGTACTTAGGGTCTTTTGACCTACGAAGTTCCTCCACCTTCAGAGGTAGCACATGCATCGCGATTTAGCCTGGTGCCTAGCCAAGAGAGTCATGTTGTTTAATCTTTTACTAGTCACATACGTTGTTTATTAAGTGATTAACTAGCCAGCCTAAGTGTTTTCAAATAATCTCCCTCCCAAATACTACTCTCTTCCTAGACCAATAGACACGGACAAGTCCTAGCACATACACAAACATTGATGAATACTAATCCATCAAAGCACAAGCCTAACATGCTCTTCCGACGGATCCAAACTTCAACTCCATTGAAGAGTACATTCGGTGTTTTAACTGAACGAATCAGAAGCTCAATTCAGGCTTGTCTAAGTTTTACACCATTTTGACATATCATGTATAAAGGTTTCATAAGGACAAATCATGTTTATAAGGCTGAACAACAACCCACAAATAAAGAAGGACAAAACAAGCTAGACGCCCGTTTAAGACCCCGGACGCCCGTCTAAACATTACTGGACGCCGGTCCAAGGCTGGACGCCCGTCCACTATGCCCAGACGCCCGTCCACCTAAAACAGTTTCAATCCTAAATGTAAAATGGCACCTCAGACGCCCGTCCGGATAAGCCAGACGTCCGTCTGAGACACAACCTAAGCAGACGCCCGTCCAGAGAACCGGACGCCCGTCCACCTGGGTTCGACCAAAACCCTAACCTCATCATCATGCGATTTCCAGATCGTATTTCTACCAAACAACAGCATATAATCAACACCGTAAACACAAGAGACCACATCTAACCGTATCATAACAACTATAGTCATTAACCAAAACAACAATTCAATTCTAACACCAAAAAGCCTTAAAACAAGAGCAAATCCTTATAACCAACGATTGAATTCATAGGGCGGTTTTCTCTTACCTATTGCAGCCCAGAAAACTGATCCAAACTCAGATGAAAGACTGCTGCAACACCACCAAACTGATAGCAAACCGTTGTCCTTCTCACGACGCTTCCAATTCTTGAATCGGTTCTGAAAATGATCAACTATTCCTCTTAGAATTGTGAAAACTCTCTCTTTTCTCTCTTTCTCTCCTCACAATGCCGCACAAGGGAAGGGGGAAGGCTGAAAGTAAACTGAAAATCCCTGATTTTGGTTAGGTCTTAATATTAAAAGAGAGTTAATTCTTTTCCTTAATTGCCCTTGACCACAAAAACTGATTTTCCTTTTAATTATATATATAAACCTCGAAATTATATATATAAAACGTCCAAAATAATTAACTCCGAATAAAAGGAAACCGAACCTAATATTTCGTTTTCGCAAAAAGACACGTCTGCCCTTTCCTGAAAATCGGAATATTACATTCTCCCCCCCTTAAAAGGAGTTTCGTCCTCGAAACTAGAACATACCTGGTAAATCCCCAAACTCTTGGAACTCACTAAGCATGTCGCTTTCCACTTCCCAAGTTGCCTCCTCGTGTGAATGATTGCTCCACTGAACTAACACCAAGGGAATCATCCGTCTCTTCATCATCTTTTCTTTCCGGTCTAAAATCTTGATAGGTCTTTCGTCGTAAGCAAGATTATCTTGTAGGATTTCTGGATCAACCGTAGTTTCAACATCATTCTTCGTCAGACACTTCTTCAACATTGAGACGTGAAAAACACTATGGACTCTCGACATCGATTCCGGCAACTGAAGCTTATATGATAACGTCCCAACTCTTTCCAGAATCTCAAAAGGGCCAACATACCTTGGACTCAGCTTTCTCTTTTGTCCAAAGCGTTTCACCCCCTTCATCGGTGAAGCTCGGAGGTAAACTCTATCACCGACTTCAAACTCGAGCGGTCTTCTTCTAACATCAGCCCAACTTTTCTGTCTGTCTTGAGCTGCCTTCAGATTCTTCTTGACCAACTGAACCCTTTCCTTTTCTTGTTCAACCATTTCTGGCCCTGTAATCTGTCTCTCCCCGACTTCATCCCAAAATAGTGGCGTGCGACATCTTCTCCCATACAATGCTTCGAACGGCGGCATGCCTATGCTTGCATGAAAACTGTTGTTATAGGCAAACTCTGCTACCGATAGGTAATCATCCCATGATCCGCCTACCTCCAAAACACAAGCTCTCAACATGTCCTCGAGTGTTTGGATGGTCCTCTCCGTGCTCAAATCTAACTTAGTTCCGAAGGCTTCTTGCAAGCTCTTCCAAAACCGACTGACAAATCTCGAATCACGATCAGAAACTATCGAGATAGGAACTCCGTGTAGCTTCACTATATTGTCCAGATATAGTGTCGTCATCTTCTTCAACGGCATGTCGACCTTGTATGGTAAGAAATGGGCAGACTTGGTCAATCTATCCACAATTACCCAAATTGTGTCATGACCGCCTCTTGTCTTAGGTAATCCGGTGATGAAGTCCATTGTGATCTTATCCCACTTCCATTCAGGGATATCCAATGGCCTAAGCATTCCACCGGGTCTTCTATGCTCCGCCTTAACCTTCTGACATACGTCACACTCGGCCACAAACTTGGCTATTTCCACTTTCATCGAGGGCCACCAAAATCTTTCATTTAAGTCTCTGTACATCTTAGTAGCACCCGGATGAACCGCAAAAGCTATTCTATGTGCTTCTTCCATAACTCTTTGTCTTAAGTCACCAACATTAGGTACACATTCTTGTCTAGCACATAACCGACCGTAGGCTTCTCTCTAGCAACTCGCTTCAAATCCAACAAAACCGGGTCTTCGTCTTGCTTTCCCCGTATATCATCCATCAATTCTGACCTTGCCAACAACGGTGCCACAAACTGCCTGTCTTCAACCTGATCAAAGCTTCTGATTTCCAGCCCATCTAACCTTTCTGCCACTACCTCAACACTGGAAGCTGCAAACACTGGGTTCCTGCTCAGAGCATCTGCCACTACATTCGCTTTACCCGGATGGTATTGAATATCCAAATCATAGTCCTTAACGAACTCTAACCATCGCCTCTGTCTCATATTCAGATTCTCTTGTGTGAAGAAATATTTTAAACTTTTATGGTCAGTGAAAATCCTCGCTTTAACTCCATATAAGTAATGCCTCCAAGTCTTTAAGGCAAATACTACCGCTGCCAACTCTAGATCATGTGTCGGGTAATTCTTCTCATGCACCTTCAACTGCCTAGACGCATAAGCTATCACTTTTCCTCCTTGCATCAACACACAACCTAAACCCTGTCCCGAAGCATCCGTGTAGACATCATAGTTATCAAAAATCTCCGGAACTGCTAGCACTGGTGCCGTAGTCAACTTACTCTTCAAGGTATGAAAAGCCCTATCACACTCATTAGTCCATTCAAATTTCACATTCTTCTGTGTCAGCCTGGTGAGTGGAGTAGCTATCTTCGAAAAGTCTTGTACAAACTTCCGGTAGTAACCAGCCAACCCAAGAAAACTCCTTACCTCTGAAACTGAAGTAGGTCTAGGCCAATTCTCAACTGCCTCGATCTTTGCCGGATCAACTTGAATGCCATCTCCAGAAATGACATGACCCAAGAAACTCACTCGATCCAACCAAAAGTCACACTTAGAAAATTTTGCATACAACTGATTCTTCCTCAGTGTGTCCAACACTATCTTTAAGTGTTCCTCGTGTTCTTTCTCATCCTTAGAGTAAACTAGGATATCGTCTATGAACACTATCACGAACTTATCCAAGTACGGCATGAAAACTCGCTGCATCAAATCCATAAATGCAGATGGGGCATTAGTGAGTCCAAAAGGCATGACGAGGAACTCATAATGTCCATATCTCGTACTGAAAGCCGTCTTCGGTATATCTGCGATCTTAATCTTCAACTGATGATATCCGGACCTCAGGTCGATCTTGGAAAACACTTTCTTACCCTACAACTGATTAAACAGATCATCTATCCTTGGTAGAGGATACTTATTCTTGATGGTAAGGTTGTTCAGTGCTCTGTAGTCGATACACATTCTCATGCTGCCATCTTTCTTCTTTACGAACAAAACAGGGGCTCCCCAAGGCGAGGTACTGGGCTGAATTATGTTCCTTTCAAGCATATCTTTAAGTTGAGCTTTCAACTCCTTTAATTCAGCCGGTGCCATTTGTTGGAATAGTGTCCTAAACCCAATCGGGTTGGACCGGATCCGACCGGGTCGGATCATTTCTACTATTTCTTTATGTTTATACATACATAAAATGGCTCTTATGTTGTCATATATATGTCCTTTTAAAGAACCAATTGTGAATTGTTATATGATAACGTCCTTAGTATTAAACTGTGACATAGAAACCATGATAGGCGATTATGGTTGATGAGATCTCTAATCACTTTAATAAGTTTGATACTTAAATGTCTCTAGGCTGATGTACTATTAAACAGGACATTGATAGTATAAACAGACTAGCACGTATTAGATGTCTTCTGTCTTTAAAGGCAGGGATAGATCTCGTCTATCGAAGTGTAGAGACACTTGGACTGTACGTGGACGTGTATTAGAGAATGCGTACGTTAGACTGACCCACTTACACGGTTAAGTGTCACACTATGTGGCGGTTGTGTAATTATCCTTAGGACCGGAGTCTTCATGGCATCACGGTGTGGATTGTCATGCTTTGACACTATTGAGGTTTCCCCTAGCCACGGGGCGATCATGCGGTAGTGATTGGGTATGATACTGAAGCATGCGGAGTATACATGATTGGTCGTCCGGGAATCGCGTATCCTATGATTGGGATTGAATATCCGAAATGGCCTTCTTATAAGGAATGTCTTACTCTCGTGAATCTTTGCAAAGTGGGAGTAAATGAGTTACTTCGAGAGAGCATGATATCCAGATTATAAGATACGGTCGTTAATGTTTGACACTCGACGTACGACCGTATGGATATTATTACAGCGATAGGATTGTAAGTTACACGGTAACTGGTTCACATGAAAGGTAGTAGTCATTGCATTTGACTCTTCCGATGATTGGGGGTCACGGTGTGTTGCTAGACGCTATCCCGTGATCGTTAGGCATGGAGGGCATTTTCGTAATTTGCACTTTGTGTCTACGGCCAACATATTCGGAAGCCTATCGGGTCACACACATATGAACATCTAGCCGGATTAAAATGTGGTTATAGATGGTAACCAAATAAGGAAAGTTTATCTCGAGACTATAAAGGTTATAGTGGTAATTTAATATGGTGTTATTTATTTATTATGAATAAATTAAATACAAGATATTAATAATATTACATTAATTAAAGAATATTCCGGATGCCAAAATATTGGCTAAAGGTGGCGCAAATTTGGAGTGTATAAGATACACTTGGATTGTGCAATTTAATTAATGGTATTACCATATATTAATATTAGATATTAATATTTATAAATATGGTCACATGCGTGTATTGCATATTGGATATGCATGTACACATTTGTTTCCAAAAGGTATTTATGTATAGATTTATATATGTAATATATATATGTGATATATACACATGTTTAAATTGATTTATGGTAATATAATAAAAGATAAATATTGTCAATATAAGATATTGACAATATCTTGGGAATATTCAATATAAGATATTGACAATATCCTAGATTTATTTAATATGAGATATTGTAATAAATGAGATAAATCAATCAATTATATTTTCCTTATTTTATTGGGAAATTGTTTTCTTCTCCTCCACACACTCTGGGGCGCCACCTCCTCTATATAAAGGAAGTGGGTGTCAAGCTCTTTTGTACATCATAATTCCAAGAGCTAATAGTTCTTGTGTAAAATAGAGAGCATCCTATAGAGAGTTGGAGAGAGGGGAAAAAGGCCGGTCTAGCAACCGGAGTTTTCCAATAGCAATCCATGATGGGATTCCGGCGGGCTGTTCGTGTGGACTAGCGGTAGAGGCCGAACACTTGGGCGGCTCTATGCAGAACTACTCTCCTTAGACGGTCAAAGCGTCGATCTTATAGATCAACCAAGGTAACCACCGTCTACTACTTGTTTGTTTATTGCTTAAACGAAGTCGATCTTGGGTCGATAGGAAATAAATTTTTGAATTCCGCTGCGTTCGCGTAGATTTCCTAACAGTGGTATCGAGAGAGCTTGAGCTTAAGCAATAAGCATGTTATATTGCGTAGTTAATTTTATCGTTTAAATCACGTAATTAAAAGATGAAAGATTTTTGATTTGCAAAATTGATACACGAAAAGAAGAAAGAAAAAAAAAACGAGATCTGGTGGTGCTCGGCCGACTGGCGGCGGCGGCGGCAGGGCAGCCTGCTGCCGGCAGTCGGCCGGTCAATACTGGCGGATCTCCAAATTTTTGTTTTGTGTATTTTGTGATTCAATATGGTTCATAGTTGTGATTAATATCTCATTTGTTTAGTTGTGTCATGTGGCTAACCAATGGTTCAAATAGTTTGGCCATTGGGATGCCACATGGCATTAAAATAATAATGGCATTTCCAAATTTTGTTTGGAATAGGCCTAGGCCATTTCCAAATATTTGATTTGGGAAAAGGCCTAGGCCTAGGCCACTTCCAAAATTTTGATTTTGGAAAGTGGCCAGGCCTAAACCAAAATTATTTGGCCTTTCCAAATATTTGATTTGGAATAGGCCTAGGCCCTTTTCAAATATTTGATTTGTAAAAGGCCTAGGCCTAAGCCACTTCCAAAATTTTGATTTTGGAAAGTGGCCAGACCTAAGCCAAATTTGGTTTAGGAAACCAAAGACATCCCTTTTGATTACGAATCAAAAGGAAAGAAACAAAAGAGAAATAATTTTAATTTTGATTTATTTTGGAATAGTTCTAATTAATTAAAATTAAAATTAAAATCGGTTTAAAATTAATCGTTAATTTTATTTCGATTAAAATCATTTAATTAATTAAATGTTAATTATTTGATTGATTGGATAAAATTATTTAATAGATTAAATGTTAATTGATTAATTAA